>JALPQI010013230.1:0-35831 GCA_025490895.1 Thaumatotibia leucotreta
AATCCTACTTTCTGAATGCAAATTCTTGTAAACGAATGAAAATTACCAAAAGCGCCATACATGTACCTACCTATAACATTTGAAGAGATCCCTCGATTTCTCCAAGATCCCATCATCAGACCCCAACTTGGTGCCAACGGGACCATCTCGGGGTTACAAGCGTTCGATCAAAAAAAAATTAAAATTAAGATCTAAAAAAAAATCAATCTAATTGAGAACCTCCTCCTTTTTTTGAAGTCGGTTAAAATGTAAGTATCAGGTACGTTTTGTGCGTGTTGCCCGTAGAAGATTATACTTGCCAGACTGTTACTTACAGACGTATATCTCTACTGTAATACCATAATACTCTATTATAAAATAAAATCTTAATATTTTAATCCCCTTTAAGTGCGGTACTAAAACCCATGCTAAGTTCCAGAAAATGTAATTTAGCTATCAGTGTAAAAACCGCATTTTATGTTAGAAAACTACAAGCCTATTCCTGTTACAAGCAAAAGTTATAATAATGACGACGGTAAATGTAATAACAGCCTTCTTCCCGCTTTTTATGATACCAGGACTTTTGTAATTAATAAAAAGAACTGGTCAAGTGGGAGTAGGACTCGCGCACGAAGAGTTCCGTACAATATCAATTTATCATAAAATAGTACATTACACAGACGCAGTGTGGGCAGACCTCCCACAAGATGGTCCGACGACCTGGTCAAGGTCGCGGGAACCCGCTGGAGGCAAGCAGCGCAGAACCGGTCATATTGGCGATCATTGGGGGAGGCCTATGTCCAGCAGTGGTCGTCTTTTGGCTGAAATGATGATGATGATGATGATGAGTACATTACACAAGTGAGAAAAACATGAAATTCGAAACGATGGTGCCTTTTTTAGGCTCTAGTGCGAGAAGTGGCTCATTTTACGTCAGGTCCAAATCTTCGGAGGGCCATCTGTACTAAAAAACGTCGTACGAGACACGTGCAAAAAGGAAATTCGTAACTCGTGTCGATTTAACTCCTTTCGGTCGTGTTTTAAAACATTGCCACTCGTTTCGGATTTCATGTTTTTCGCAGTTGTGTCGTAATGTAGGTACTATTTTATTCTACTTTTTAGTATTAAGTAATTGTTATAGTGGCAACCGAAATACAGCATCGCTGCCCTGCTAAGCGAAATAGCGATATCTCAAAAATCTCAAAGGTGCATGTTTACATCAAATTTTATTTTTAGATATCGCTATTATGTTTAGCGGGTCAGATCTGTGAAAATTTCAATTATCTAACTACATACCACGGTTCACGAGATACAGCCTGGTGACAGACAGACAGACAGGGGAGCCTTAGGGTCCCGTTTTACTTTATCCTTTGGCTACGGAACCCTAAAATATAGAAATAAGGCCGCCGCTCTATTACATGCTACAGCGCAGTTTTTGCAAAACGCATTTACGGCTTTTACACTTATTTTGAAGTTAACCATGTTATTCATTTGTCATTACATTACCGGCAAAAACGTGACGAAACAAGTAGGTTTTCAATTAAAATAAATAGGTGTGTATGTATGTTTAAATGAAAAAGGCGGTGTTATAATTAGTGATTATCTACACCCTTCTATATATTTATATTTAATAGGTTTAGTTATTGCATTCGTTAAGGATATAACATAACAGTCATCACGTTTGGTAGTACGAGTAATGATAGTTGGGTATCGTAGGGATAAATGATAAAAATTAAACCATGCACAGACATAAACTCGTCTTGATTATAGGTATGCGTACTGCTGCTTTAACTAACATTTTACATTAAATTATTCCATGAAAATCGTAAACGAAACGAAACATGTAGTTGAACAAAATAATAATAAATAATGCTACGCAAAAAACTTCATTGAGGAAAAGACATCAACGAACGATTACTTATTTTCCTATATTTTTTCGGTTTGGCTTCGTGACATATTTTTTTAATTTTTAACCTTATTTAATATTTTTTACACATCCAAACAGTAGTTTTTACGAAACTTCACACTACAAGTTTTACAGTCAAATACAAAAATAAATAAATAAAAAGCTATTTCTCTCTAAAAATAATGTATACACTTACGAGTAGAACAGAGTTTCATTCGTTGTCACTCGTAAAATTTTCGGACAAACTGAAATCAACTTTATTTCTTGCCAAGTAGGATATTTTTCTTGTATGGCTGCGCTTTAGCAGGATATATTTTAATATGACGTTCTTACATAGAGATAAGTTACATGGGGACATAGTTTTTGATTATTTTCTTTATATTTTTACACTTGGTTACACGATTTTCTTAAGCTTTGTGTGAGCACTATAAAATTAAAAAAAACCGGCCAAGTGCGAGTCGGACTCGCGCGCGAAGGGTTCCGTACCATTATCAACTTATCATTAAAAAATACAGTTAAATCAACCTATCTCAAAAACTATAAGAGATAATTGAATCAAACCAAAAATCGTTGATAGGGTTTATTAATGTGCGTAATATATATTTTTTTTAGAATTTTATATCGCGTAGTTTAAAAAATAGAGGGGGGGGGACACATTTTTCAGACTTTGAGAGCTGATATCTCGAAAACGATTTGCTTAAATAGAAATGAGATGTATAAACCTTCATATCATTTTTAAAGACCTTTCTATTAATACCCCACACGCTTATATACAACTAATTTTTTTTTCTATCCCTCAGTTACATGTATGGAGGGCCCCCACCCCAATGGTTTTTTTTACAATATAGTATCATAATCCTGTAGCGGTTCATACAACACATATCCTAACCAAATTTCATTACTGTAGCATTTATAGTTTCCGAGTAAATCGGCTGTGACAGACGGACAGACGGACATGACGAATCTATAAGGGTTCCGTTTTTGCCATTTTGGCTACGGAACCCTAAAAAAATCGTGAAGCAGTAGGTACAAATGTAACATGAAGTATTTCAAATTACAGGAAATTCATTAGAAAATACCTACCAAATAGCTATGGTGAGTAAACAATAATGTACCTACCCGTAAAGGTCCCACAAAAAACAAAATATGTAAATTTAACATAGCCAACACATTTTTATTTACACTGGGGTCGTCGTTTTCAAAAATATTCTCAATCTCAAACAAAAATCCCGTTTCGAATTGTGTTATGTATGACAATTAGTCATACAAATTGTATAAACTAGGTACGTAAAATAAAAATGTAACGTTAATTTTCTTTTCAAGTATGTAGGTATCTAGTTACTTACCTATTCCTATGTACAATTTGCTTACTATCGACCCTTGGTAACAATTGGTTTCATTAATTATTATTGTTGGCCAGCAGTATTGATAAAGATTTTAAAGGTGTATTCCTGGTTAATAAGTATTTTATTTAAATACTAAAATATAATAATGAAATTGCTGTCTTTGGCTTGGGTTTAGAAACAATCAAACTTTTATCGGAGAGGATAGGATAGGATACAGTATGAAATAGCTCATCGGGGTAATTACCTCCAAAGATTTCTTGACACATAATATATATCCATGGGTATGCACTTTATTTTATTTAAGCTACCTATTCATCTTTTTTTATAAATAAGCATAAATGGGTGAATTTACTTTCTCAGACTGATTTTAAGCTTGGGTCCTGTTCCTGTGCGTTGGACTCATGCTATAAAATAATCTGGTTGGGTTAAATAGTTTTTTTTTTTTTTTTTTTTTTTTTTTTTTTTTTTTTTTTTTTTTTTTTTTTTTTTATACCACGTCGGTGGCAAACAAGCATACGGCCCGCCTGATGGAAAGCAGTCACCGTAGCCTATGGGCGCCTGCAACCTCAGGGTGTCACATGCGCGTTGCCGACCCAATAAAAATAACGTTGGCACAACAAAGTGGCTCCACTCCACCTGATCGTAAGTGAAAAGTAGAGCCCAAATCGCGGCGGCAACGATAGTGACAAGATAGCAATATTGATCACCGAAATGAGGACACACGCCAAGGATCCTCGTTTCATCAGGTTAGACCTATGAAAATATGTTATTAGATGTATAGGTACCACCACATAGGCACAAAATGTATAATCACCCATCTAATGCAAATTTGAGCAATTAATAGAATTCAAAACCAAAGTCAAAATGGTTAATTTGGGCCAAACTATTTTGAGCATAATCGGCCCAGCCATTTTCAACTGCGGAACCCTGCACTAATCATGACTCCACATGCTCTTGGCCGGTTTTTTTGTACCTGTATGCCTGATGAAAAGGATAATAGTGATAATTTCATAGATATCGGAGATTGTACAACGGTTAGGGTTGGTTCATCCATAGAATATAAAATTTTCGAGCCGTTTTGTGTTGCCAAAGTTGGTTTACTAAACTACAACAATATACTTGTTTTGTACACAAACAATTAAAATGTGTATTCTAATAAATTTAGATTACGCCTAATTTTGAGACACCTTTTACAATTTTCATTATTTAATGTCGATTCCATGTTTTTGCCGTCGGCCGGCAAAGCAGTAGGAAGGTTATTCGGTTTTAGAATTTACATATATTATTATTGATATTGTAGTTTAAGACAGACGTACTTTCTATGAATGATGACTTGATGACATTTATACTTACGAAATACTAGATTTTTTCTTGTAATATACCTACTATTTATTTTCATTTATTGTCATGCCTGACAGGATAGGATAAATTTAAACTGAAGTTAACCTACGCGATTACATACGTCCTGTTTGTCGTTAATCAAATATACCTAGTAATGAGTGATACCTAATCGTGAAAGTTTAAATCAATATATCTTTAATTTTTTTAATAAAAATTTCGACCGAGTAAATAATGGCCGATGGACGCCTTCAATCCAGAGGTGCCACATGCGAGTTGCCAATCGGTACACCTAATTAGTAAACCGTCCCCTGAGTCTACGGAAGCTAAACTTAGTTTAGAGGCATCTTGGTATTGTCAATAATATAATCAAAAATCGTTTGAGCATTAATTTTACAGTCCATTTTTGTCGTATTTCAATTCATAAATATTGCTAGATGAAAATATTGAATTTGTAATTGCATTTCTTTGTAAATGCAATGAATAAGGTAATACTAAGTAATTATGTTTAGTTAAATGTCTTAGTAACACCTACATATATTTTACTATTTGATACTATTTGCAAAGATGATTGACAGGAGAATTAGGAGGTTAGAGGGTAGAGTCGCTTAAACAAAAATGATTACTTTGAATTCGGGTGTTAACTTAAACTTTAGTCACATGTTTTTTTCCTTATACACTATCTAGGCATGAACAGGAACAAAATTACTTTATCCTCGTTTTATTTCATTGATTTAATAATGCATTTAATCGTTTACCTCAAAACAAGTAGAGTCGACACAGTTTCAGAATTAACGCTGATTTTTCTGTGAATTTATTTATATTACTGTTAACTACACATTAATCACAAAGTAGAATATTTGTCCCGAATTATAAAGTTGTCGCTGGGTGATAAATTTATGTTTTTCATGTTTTTTATCGCTGCGAAGTTTGATAAAATTTGTTACATCATAATGCTTCCCGTGCGAAACTATAGGCCTAACATTTATCAATATTTTCTAAATTATTGGTTTAAATGTACAAGTTTAAAGTTAAGTTTAGTTGAATGTTTATCATAAAAAACGATAGCTAAACGCGGTGCATAACACACCTACAGGTAAAACCAGTTATGGATTTTCGCGCATTTTTTGTTGTGTTCAATGATATTTATGTCAGACGCTAACCTACGTCAGATTGTTGCGTAATTTCTATGTGTATATTTATATTTTTCTTCTCTTGACATTGAAGTGTGTTTTGAAATTTGTTACTAAGTTAGTTCAATGACATTAACCTACTTATAAAAATATTTTCTAACATTTATTCCACATATTATCTTAGATTTAACATCTTAATAGTTAACTGACTTTCTTACTCATATTAATGCAACACAATAATATATCGACATTTCGATACTTAAAAAAACGACCTTACAGCAATCACAACACAGTCCACATTTTTTTTTAATTTGACATAGACACAGGACACTAACTTTTACCAATGTGGTGCTGGTGAAAGGGGGCATGGGCCCCCCGACCCGCGGCAAGGAATCCCGCCACTTCGGCACCTCTACACGGCACTTCACTAGACACCCCGCGACGGACAGCGCGGCGACAACGTGCTACGCGCGCTAACTCTCAACGCGTACTAACCAAAAGCGATAAGCTTTCGAACGACACCTCGGGACAAAACGAGAGGGGAAACGGTGGATTTGGAACGTAGGAACGAGACGGATAGGGTAGCGTTCGGAAACAGGCGTGGTTCGAACCAGCAGCCACTAGGATCGAAGGGGTGGCGCCGGCGTTGTTTTTCTAGGTTTTATTTCGTGCGTGTTTCGGTGCGGTAGTAGGATTTCATTTTGTGGTACACGTGCGGCGTTCGCAGTAAATTTAAATTGGCTTGCCGGTACATCGGTTGGGAGCTGAACATAATTATAGAGCCTGGATTTTTCGGTTGCGTCTCTAGGTGCTAGTCTTTTATTTGGCGTAGGATGTGGGCGGGAGAGCTCTTTACGTAGGGCTCCCGCCTCCGAGAAGGGATTTCTTTATTTTGGTCCTTCCGCCCTCAGCCTGTGATTATAGCGCGGTGTCATAATAAATAAATATCGTAGAGTCCTGAGTGAAATACTGTTCGCCTTGAAAATTCCACTCTAGCGGTACCGCTAATAGATATTTTATAGTTTTCTTCAGGTTGCTAATAAATATTTTAATGCCTAATTGTGCGGGGCATTAGGGTGAAATGGGCAGGCTGAAATTGTTTTGAGGTAGTTTCTAAGGTGAAGCTTAATTTTGTATGCCTTTGAAGATCATTTATTAACCTTTATACTGCGTATACTTACGAGTATTTTATTGTACCTTGTTTTTAATTAATAATCTAATAAGGATTCTAGGTATCAGAATAATTTCCGAAATTCGTCGAAAAGTATTTAATATCGTACAATTAATTTTGTCTCTACATTTTTCATTGATATTAAAACTCTACCAGTAGGTCTAGGCAGCTGATATATATTTAATAATTTACTACTATTAAAATATAGGTAACTAGTTATAAAAAAACCGGCCAAGTGCGAGTTGGACTCGCGCGCAAAGGGTTCCGTACCATTATCAATTTATTATTAAAAAAATACAGTTAAATCAACCTACCTCAAAAACTATAGGAGATAATTTAATCAAACCAAAAATCGTTGATAGAGTTTATTAATGTGCATAACATATATTTTATTTAGAATTTTATATCGCGTTGTTTAAAAAATAGAGGGGGGGGGACACATTTTTCAGACTTTGAGAGCTGATATCTCGAAAACGATTTGCTTAAATAAAAATTATATGAATAAACCTTCATATCATTTTCAAAGACCTTTCTATTAATACCCCACACGCTTATATACAACTAAAAAAAAAATTCCATGCCTCAGTTACATGTATAGAGGGCCCCCACCCCAACGGTTTTTTTTACAATTTAGTATCATAATCCTGTAGCGGTTCATACAACACATATCCTTACCAAATTTCGTTACTGTAGCATTTATAGTTTCCGAGTAAATCGGCTGTGACAGACGGACAGACGGACAGACGGACATGACGAATCTATAAGGGTTCCGTTTTTGCCATTTTGGCTACGGAACCCTAAAAAGTACTACAATTATAATATAGGATCGATAATATTAGTCGAGCATTTATTCAGTTTAGATAAGTATGTATCTGCTAAGTCCAGTCCTGGTTATACCTACATCATATAACTTTTTTGTTCTTACCTACATTACAGGTACATTGGAATACATACTTCTGCCCTTTGTGTAGATAAACCAAAACGAGAGCATTTTCACAGCACTGGACCCTTTTCGGATACCTAATTTAAAGTAAACAATTAAATGTACTTAAACCTCAAATATCATACATACCTACATATTTTGTGGAACAACTTTGTTATAATGTGATCTGATATTTAAATTTATATACCTACCTACATATTAGTGTTACTAGGTAGGTGTAGGTACTCAAATTAATACAACTCAAAAAATACCTTATAAATATTGGAAATACCAAAGCAAAAAACGACCAAGATCACCAACGTCCAAAAAATACCTGTTTAATAAAACACAAATTGTTTTATTAAATATTTTTAAGTTGTAGTTATTTTAGTAGGTATATAAATATCAGATATCATATACTTACCAAAGGAACAAACCGAAGTTTACAAACGCCAACCATCATGTTAAAATTAAAATATGACCCAAAAATCACACTAAGCTAAATTTCATTATTAGCATTTAGCAAGTTTTCAAATCAACATAGCTCAAAATGTTGCTGTTATTATCGTAACCCCTTCATAACCTATAGAAGACTTAATAATAAAAATACTTGGTATTTCTGTGAGATATCGCATCTGTAGTCTTATAAACAAATTAAAAAGGTAACCGTCAATTTTCGCTCTACATAAATTAACCGCCCGCTCGGGATATACATTCGTATATCTGAGACTCTATTTCACCTAACTTCGAAGAATAACGGTTAGTGAAGTCAAAACTCCATAGTAATTTGACATTAGTATCTGAGATTATGCGTTATTCTTCTACTAAAAGTTTGGTGAAATCGAAGACTTAAGGCCGCATTACACATTTGCCCAATGTCGGCCAATTTAAGAGCCTTAATTATGCGATGGAGTGAAATAGCGATTTTTTCTTAGATTTTAGACTAGCCGTACACCTGTAAGTTCTTAACTTCTTACGTAAGTTATATGGACAGGGTTATACTAAGGAATGAGATAGTGATATTCACCATTCATTCCTTAGTATAGCTCCGTCCCTACTCGTAGGTATAACTTATGTAAGAACTTACAGGTGTACGAGCGCTCTTACATTTCTCCTAATGCAATAAATGAGGGCTATGACTCTTCATATTAAATTAAATTCATATGAATATGAAATGGAATAAATGATATGGATATGAAATTACCCGCTACGTGGAGATAGAATAATAACATTTAGACAAATTTTCATTCAAACTTTTTCCACACATCACATGATCAATGTTCCAGTCCACTACCTTAAGGCCCAGCCACGACATTGGTCTAAGGCGACCAGCGGCAAGCGAATCCATGAGTTGGAGCGGGATGAGTTGAGCACCATATACGTTTTCCGCTAAAGGTGCGTTCAAACCAACAGAGCATTCGCTATTCTAACCCCCCACTCTACGAAATTGGATCGTTACACATAACGAGATTGGTGGATTTCGTAGAATGGGCGATAGAACAGCGAATGCTCTTTTGGTTTGAACGCACCTTAAGCCGGTCGCCCTAGACCGATGTAGTGGCCGCAGCGTAAGTGTATGGACGCATTACCTAGATGATGCCCATAATGGCCACACCGGGCTAGCAGGCTGGCGATCGCAGTAGAGTGTGTCCACTATGATGAAGCTGATTTTCGATAAATGAATGGTCAGTGATACCTACATCAATTCCTTAGTCGACTCTACAATTAACGACACTCACGTGAACAGTTGGGGTGGAAACAATAGTACATTTCGATACAAGGGCAAAAAAAATTTTTTCAACGAGGGTGGGTGAAGGTTTGAGCCCGAGTGAAACGAGGGCGACAATCACCCGAGTTAAAATAGTACATTTCGATACAAGTGCAAAAAAAATTTTTTTTCGACGAGGGTGAAAGTTGGAGCCCGAGTGAAACGAGGGCGACAATCACCCGAGTTAAAAATAAGTTTTTAGACGTGTATCGAACGACT
The DNA here is from genome assembly GCA_025490895.1 of Thaumatotibia leucotreta. Lineage (NCBI taxonomy): Eukaryota > Metazoa > Arthropoda > Insecta > Lepidoptera > Tortricidae > Thaumatotibia > Thaumatotibia leucotreta. The sequence goes on from JALPQI010013230.1 coordinate 9,783, forward strand.
TTTTTCATAACAAGTGCCTTAAAAAGAGAAATTTACGCAGGCGCACTAGTTAGGAAAATGTATCATTACTGCCGTCACTACACATCCAAGTCGCAAGTCGTTGATTTAAATGGCACACTACATTGGATGATTGGATGTTATTTCTGCTATATTATCTTTATCACTACATAATATTTAAAAAAAGTCGCTATCGCTGTCTATCCGTCCCTGTGTATGCTTAAATCTTTAAAAATATGCAACCGTTTTTTTTAAAGATATGCAGTTATTCAAGAGGAAGGTATTAGTATCAGCATTGTACCCGTACGAAGCCGGGGCGGGGCGCTAGTAATACAATACAAATACAATACAAATACTCTTTATTGCACACCTCAATAAATGAAAACAATTACAAAAAAAAGGAGCGACTTAACTAGAGGTAGACAACAGGCGGTCTTATCGCTAAGAAGCGATCTCTTCCAGACAACCTTTAGGTAGCGGAAATAATTACATTTACATTATGTCAGTAGGTGTAGAAAATGTAACAATACAGAACACAAGTAATCCGATATGCAATAATATACTAAAATAAAAACAAATACATGTATAAGTATTATAATCACATATACACAAACCATACATATATATATACATATATATATATAAATAAGTTTAACGATGCCAACATTATAAAACAAAAACTGAACAGATAAAAGTATCACAGATCAGACAAAAAATTTAGTTTCAGGAGTCTTTTAAAAGAAGAAGGAGATTGTGCGTTCCTTATTTCAACAGGCAAAGAATTCCATAGTCGAACAGCTTGAAATGTGAAAGAATTATTATAGAATTTGGAATTGGATGAGGGGACAGAAAGGAGCAAATTCTGGGAGCATCTAGCAGAACGGAGATAACTAAAGCGGTTTTTGAGATAGCGAGGAGTTGCGGGATTGAAAAGGATTGAATACAAAAACGACAAAACGTGAGAGTTACGACGAAATCGAACAGGGAGCCACTTGAGCTGGGATCGGAAGTGGGAGACATGGTCATACTTGCGTAACCCAAATATGAACCGTATACAGACATTTTGAAGACGCTCAAGCTTATTGAGTTGCTCCACAGTGAGATCAAGATAAGCAACGTCAGCATAATCTAAAATAGGAATTAAAAGAGTCTGTGCAAGAGCAATTTTGGTAGTAATGTTAAAAAACAAAGTGTAACAAGGACAATGTTAGGTATACTGCACTAGAATGTCAAAGAGAGTAGGATGATGTTATATAACATTTTGTAAATTCCCATGTCGAAGCAACATAGTACATTACGAACGACACAAACCGAAAAACATGAAATCCGAAACGAGTGGCGAAGTTTTAAAACACGACCGACCGGGAGTGTTTTAAATCGACACGAGTTACGAATTTCGTTTTTGCATGTATCTCGTACGACGTTTTTTAGTACAGATGGCCCTCCTAAGTTTTAGACCTGATGTAAAATGACCCACTTCTGGCACTAGAAAAAAGCCTTAAAAAAAGACACCATCTGTACTAAATAAAATAGTACAATTCGATATGATGCAAAAAAAATTGTAATGTGTGCATGCCAGTAAAAACATAATTGCAATCTTGAATTGAAGCAATATTTGCACAGTCACCATCAGAAATATCGTATTGTCCGGAGTGCTCAAAAATATCTGAACACGCCTCTCATCGTCATGGCAATAAAGGCGTGTTCAGATATTTTTGAACGCTCCGGACGCTACGATGGGTCCATATTGGCACTTACCTATACAATTTTTTCTTCGAATATTTTTACTAATACCGTTTTTTACTCATAATCATCATTGGGTGGATTTCATCAAGAAAATTTTCACCATACAAAAATATTTTTTTTTCTTTTATTAATTAAATGCATAAATATGTATCTAGAATTGTTAAGTTATATTTATTAGAGTATCTTGTTATGATTCCACACTAATTTGATGCATAATTTCGAAATTATAGGCATCAAAAATATTTTACACGAGATGGTGATGACGACCATGCCATGGTTATGATTTTTTTTATGGATGGCGATGATCCTATGTGTATGGTAATGACGATTTACTATATCATAAGATTCATAAGGGTATTAAATCAAACAATTTTCAGTCAAATCAACAATGTATTTTCAAAGCGCCTTTGAATGTTTGTAGTTTATTCCAAACTTCCAAGCGAGTTTAGTTCCTGTCCCCTTACATTCCTGTACCAAAGAAGATTTTGTCGCTGGCTTCTTTAGCGTCTTCACTGCTGCCTGACTATCCGTGTATATGACCACGGCCCTCGTCTGCTGCACTTGCTCCTTTATGAGCCTTACGCACCGTAGTATGGCACAAACTTCTGCCTGAAACACACTCGTTTACCTACCAAGTGGGACAGATACCTTTTCCCCCAATTTCGGGATAACTATATAGTAGGTATCCCTGCTCCAGCTAGACCTGTGGAGCTTCTTATCGAACCGTCAGTGAAGCATATAAACGTCGGATGTGCGACGTTTACCTTCCAGTTGTCCCTCTCCCCAATATGTACTCTATATTTCTTATCGAATATCTTCTTCCTCTTTATGAGGTCATTGTGAGTTACCATCATTTCCATTTTAGACAGTACCCTATCTTGTATTAGTTCGTGTCGCTTGTGTACGCAACTTCCTCTCCATTCCTTGTATGCCTTCATTCGGTACCACTGTTCCATGGCCCTCTTTTCCGCTTCTATATGTAGCGCCTTTATACCTAGTATTACCTCTAAGGCGTGTGTCGGATTGTCGGGTTGCCTCTGCACCTTTGCTAGGTACCTCTGATATTTCTTAATATGTGCTCTGTGCCACCAGACCACCGCTCCATATAGTACTCGGGAAGTATTATCGCCTTGGAGATCCATTCCAATATCCTCGACTTTAACCCCCATTTCCTTCACACCGCTCTTTTGTAATGATACAGTGTTCTTATGGCTTTCGCCGTTTGTTCTTTTACATGAGTTTTGTACCTGAGCGTGCTACCCAGTCACCCCCAGATACTTTTGCTCGTTTACCAACTCCAGCTCCTTGTCATGTACCTTTATGGGCCTCATCTCTTCTGTCTTCCTTTTGTTAGTGAATAACACAAGCTTCGTTTTTGATGGATTTAAATCCAGTCTCTCTCTCTGCACCATTCCAGCACTTTTTGGATACTACTGGCCATTATGTCCCTTATGGTGCTTAGTACCGGTCCACGTTCGACTATAATAGCACTCCATCATCGGAGTAAGCTTGCATATATAGGCCCCCCTTATTTTCTTCACTAATGAGTACAAGTCCACCCTGTGGGAAACCTCTTTTAGGACTAATTGACTTTTTATATTCCGCCCAGTGTCGCCTTTATAGATCTACACTTGATCAATTTCCCTATCCATAGCGCTATTGCCTTGATGACTCCTTCCCTTTTCAGACTTTTCTCTACCGCTGAACATTTAATGGCACTTGCTACTACAAGAAAAACCAAAAATTATGGACCAATTTACAAAAATTGTCAACTCCATACATACAGGATCATAACCATCCATTGCTTCAGTACCGGTATTGACACGCCCGGTGTTGACGATTTCACACAAAATCCTAGATTATTTTAGAACACTAATACTTAAAGCAACGTCAACGCCTCACTAGTAAGTTCCTTTAAGGTTACGTATTCCCAAGTAATTAGTTTAAATATTATTCAATTACTTACTGTAAACCACTCGTGGATGGTTATGACGCCACAGCGTGTTAATCACGTATTGCAGTCACATTTTTATGATTTTTTTTGGTTTGAGCCCTCAAAGACAAACATGTACTCGGTTCCGCTGTTTCACCTGAATTGAGGAGGCGGGCGTGGGTACACCCGGTATATTTAGACGCACGAGTACAAAACTACCTCAACTTTGACAGTGCGCTTACGGTGTTGATGAATTTTTGGTGTTAAACTTTTAAATATTTTAAATAGTACTTACGCGATGAAGGATTTTTATCATATTTTTTTGAACGTTTAACAACAATATTTAAAAACGATTACTGAAGTAAAATTCGCAATCGTACGTTTGATTTGCGATAATTTTCAGTACAAATATGGAGGTTCAGATTTTTTTGTTAGATGGTGATGACTTTTGACATATAAAACATTTTATTAAAATGAAACTATTTAGATTTCGATTATTTTGATCAAAGGGCCTTAAAGATAAAACTACTGAATATCGAAAAGAATAAAAATCTAAGTAAAAAACCTAAAATATATTTTTTTAAACACCGAAACGCAACTTTTTTCCGAGTTTTGAAATCCACCCCATTACAATGTGCAGGTAGCTAGTGTTTACAGTAATAGGATGATTTACATTTAATTAAACAAAAATAATTTATGTATAAAACCAGTAGGTATAGATAAAAATAAATTTAACATTAGAGTATAGTGAAAAATTATATAAACATAAAAGTTAGTACTAAAAATATACCTATATGAAAAACAACATTATGAACATAAATAATTCTAAGTGATGATAATTATGAACAAAGATTACTTCTAAATATCGATCATTATGATGTTAAATTGTATAAGAAACATTTTCGGAGTTCCAATAATCTAAGTTGCAATTTTATAAATACTTTGGCGCACCCCGCTACGATATATCTGATGGAGACTGTAAGAACAAACAACGTCTGATTGTGACATTTATAGTGTTACATAGGTTCAAATGGTAATGGTATGGTACAAGGAGCGCTTAATACCAGGTAAGTATTGCATGCCTCTTTGCCCGGTAGCTACGGCACAGACAAGGAACGTAAACCCGGTTTACCCTTGTTGGTTCGGCACCTGTTGGAGAAATTTTTTCGCCAGACTATTAATCCAAATGCTTAAGGTGCATGCAGACCAAAAGAGCATTCGCTGTTCTATCTCCCACTCTACGAAATCAACGAATCACGTTTCGTTTAACGATCGAATTTCGATAAATAGGGGGTTAGAACAGCGAATGCTCTTTTGGTCTGCATGCACCTTTAAGGTGCGTTCAAACTAAAAGAACACAAAACGTGATTGGTTGATTTCGTAGAACGGGCGCTAGAACAGCGAATGCTCTTTTGGTTTAAATGCACCTTAAGAATACTACGTCAATGACCTACTAAGGTAATCGTACCAATTTTCCAATGCTCGACACCTTGGTGGCGAATAGGATAATTATCGGACATCCATCTGTAATGTTTATTATTTTAATGACGGAAACATGCATTTGGCTTGCGAAAACTGATCCGTTTACCTCTCTTTATTTTTTGCTATCATCTCCAATAAATTACTCTAAAAATTCAACGGCTAGCGACATCTACACACAGAGCAAACTAACTGTAAGAAGTTTGGCACGACATGGGCACGACTAAGTTTAGTCAACGCCATGAACCATAGCGAGGTGAGAGAGCGCTCACCTAGTTCTGACACGTTTCTCTAGATGGCGCTAAAGTAAATTCTGCTTTTGCTAAATAATTGTCTACGAGAATTAAGAATTAGTCATCGGCCATTATTAGACGCTAGATGTCGTTGTTCCTAGAGGAAACTGAATAACGACAGTTCTTCATAGATTTGTTTAAAACCGTTTAGTAATTTACTCGGATTTGTTTCAAATCGGAAGCCATGATTTATCTGATATTAATAGGCGAGGTATTTTTTCCATTCATATTTATATAAATAGGCATGTTATCGAGCAGGTGTACTGCCATTTGGCAAATTATGTTTCCCAAATATGACTTCCCAAACAACTTATTGCAATAGTCTCATTTCCCAAACAAATCTTTAGCAAAGTTACATTTCTCATTTTATTCATTTGGTCAAATTATTATTTTGCAAAGTTTCACTTCGTCAAAATTTTATTAAGCAAATGCTTATTAAGCAAATGTTTTATTTTGTCATAAGTTAAAATCCAAAAAAAAAATTCCCAAATTTGATACTTCGCAAGCTCTACTTATAGCAAAAGCCTGGCAAATGATATATTATTTTAAAGTTCGTATCCTGTATAGACCTATATAGGAATTTCGTACTTTTTTGCACAACCCTTGACTTGAACTTGCCTGGAACAAAAAACGTATTTCATGAATAATTGGTATCATAATAAAAGAAGTGAGAAAATAATATTTTTTATTGGTAGGTACTAAGAAAGCACACATAGCCACGGATAAAAAAACTATATTTTTATTTTAATTTTCATAAAAAAAACTATCCCAGAGCCACCGTTAGGTACGACGACGAGCGAAGCGAGGAGGAGTGTTAGGTGAAACTGCGACCATACAGCGCACGAGCCGAGCGAGCGAAGCGAGCGTGCCGCGGCAGCGGCCGGCGAGTGCCAGAACCGACTGTTTTGTTATTCCCTCGGCATTGCGTTCCCTCGTCAGTTTCATCTAAATTACTGTTACTAGAACCCGACTTTTAATTGTTTATCAACATAATATAAAACCCCGTGTGAGATTTTATAAAAAAAAAACGTAAACATACCTATATAAAATTCGCCTCAAACTATACCCAAAAACATTGGTAATTTGCCAGCTAAACCATCAACTACATGAAAATATGCATTTTAAAAAGTTCCAATTAAAATAAAAACCAAGCCCAAAGATAGAATTTCCAACCATTTAGTTGGGAAATAAAACGATTTCATAAGATTCAATTGGAATATGATCTTTCGGCGAAATGACTTGATGCGAAAAATTGGTTGCGATGTAATATTGTATATGCGGTATAAATCGTATGCCATACAATATTTTGGGATTAGTATGTTACGCCAAACGATGCATTTGCCAAAAAATATTTTGGGAAAATAAAAACGACCAAGTAATTATTTGCTAAACAATCGCTTGCCAACAAAAAGGCTTGCTAACTGTAAAATTGCGATAAGTAGTTTTGACAATTGAATTTTTGCCAAATGAAAATTTGGGAAAAATAGTTTGCGATGTGATACTTTGGGAAAAATTATTTGCCAAACATTAGTAAACCTATCGAGCAATTTTAAATTATTATTTTCATTGACAGAGACAAATGCTATTGCTGTCTTTATTATCATTCGTTACAGCTCAGTTGACGTTAGTTGAAAACTTATGTAATGTAACCTTTTTAGAAATATGGTAGGTCAATCTACCCATAATCTGTCAGTAGCCATAAAAATGTATAATAGAAACTTGATAGTTTCTGACTGAAATTCTTACTTTGAAAAAATACCTGTCAGTGACAGCCGTTAAAAGGAAAGACAAACGAAATTACCATCAGGGCTCTGAAGTTAGATTGACGTCTCCGCGGATGTTATAACGTAACTATAGTAACGTCAGCTTCCGGAAAAATAGCGAACAATCATTGGTTAAACATTTTTGTTATTACGTAACCATGGCAATGTCACCTTCTGAAGAATACGCGAGCGGTCATTGGCTAACTGTAGCAACGACAGCCCCATTGGTCAGCAGAGTTCGGCCGAAGTCGTGATACCAGCCTCATAAGAGTTCGTAACCCGATTTGTATTATTCGACCAAGTTGCGAACAGTGGCAAGTGGCTCAACAATCCCGTGTGGTGACTATACAGTCGCCATCAGACAGGGCGTTCACAAATATCTGAACAGGCCTCTATATGTCAGGATGTTAGAGTGCATGGTTCAGACATTGAATTGAGAACCGTAGCCTCTGGTACATTTGTCTAATATATATCAAGATTATTTTGAATGCATAGAGTTGCTATGATTTTTCGACAAAAACACGTATATATTAGTTAAAATATTTATTTATCACACAAAAAATTCACAATTACACAGTTTTAGATTAGTGACTAACTGATTATTTATTATTAATTTATTACATATAGGAATGCTTATCATTTTATCTTATGAGTTCATTATAATGTATCACAGTTTTAATATTCACATCGATTACAAAATACAAAACACTCGTTAATTTGAAAGGCCTACGCCCACCAGTGGACTGAGGCTGATGATGATGATAAAAATAAACCTAAGTCTTGGGCCCGCTCCGCTGCCGGCGGAACTCTAGGTTAGGTTTTATAATAATAAATGTTTATATGTTTTGTATTGTTTTTGTATGTTTCATTGCATTTTACTTTTATGATCATATTGTAAAACGCCTAAACCAAGATAAAAAATGAATAAAGAGAAAACCTAAGTCTTATTCACTATCAATCCTGCAAGTGTTGTATTCATGGTGACATCTGGGTCGTAGTGCAGCGGCCAGTTTCTCGAAAGCTTTTAACTTTTAATACAAGTGGAAGTCTCTTTTTAATACTATTAATTAGATAAGGACTTTCACTTGTATTACAAGTTACAAGCTTTCGAGAAATGGGCCCCAGTAGTGAACAGGGTACTAGGGACGGTCTTGCTAAGGCACTTTCACTATGGAATTTACCAAGAAATCGCGATTTTTTTCTAATTATGATCCAAATGTCACCCTGTATTATTAACAAGTCATCATACTCCCACAATGTCGTAACAGATGTGCTTACGTATGAAAAAATCAACTGCGAAAGACTGTCACGGGATTCGAACCCGCTTCCTCTGGATTGCCGATCCAACGTGCTTCCAATTACACCAGACGACCTTTCGTGAATCACAGCGAATTTAGTCAATGGTATTGTGAAACTAATCACTAGCGACATCTGTACTCATCATCATCAACCAAGTATGCTTAGCACATGATTGGTACGTCAGTATGTCGCCGCGAGTAAGATTTACCATCTTTTACTAACTATATGAATACAAGAGGGATGGATAGTTTATCTCGCGGCGAAATACTGTCGCACTAATCATGTGCTAAGCCTAATAAGAATATTAACGTCTTGGGGGCCTCAAATTAACGGCATGGATTTATAATGCCTAAATAATACAGTCAAATTCAGCACGTTTATTTTTGACAGGTATTTTTAATATCACTCGTAAAAATAACATTTTATAGCTACATCACCCTCAAAATGTTGCTAACAACAAAAATGATATCTCTAATTTCTCCAGCGAGCCAACAGACAATCTCCTAAAAAATACAAAGTCTCTTATTTTACACACACAAACACACACACTTGTCACGGACAAAATATACATTATAATATCATCACGGCGCTCTTTTCACGCGAATTTACTTATTCATTATTTATTTTCCTTTTAATCATAAATGAAACATACATAAAGTTTAGCGCGATCAAAACTTTGGATTAACATTTTTTATGATATTATTTTATTAGACATGCTATAATTTGTTCTATAGACTTATGATGGTCCCGTGTTTATCATTTGTCGGTGCCGTAACGTTTTGGCAAGTATGAAAGTGTGAAAGTGACGCGTATCACCTTAAGGCACTGGTCTCACCACGAGCTACTAAGCTATGAACTATGGCTATAAACACGAACAAAAGATACGCACTCCCGTGTAAATAAGACACGGCGACACTCGCCCAGCTATTAGCTATCAGGCTATCACCGCTCTGGGCTAGTAGCTTGCCCAAAAAACAGGACCATAATCATCATACGGCCAATTGCAAAATGTACATTAGTTAATGATGCATACAATGTTTTTCATCACACTTGCCAACCAAAAAATAAGTTTTAAGACAGACATTATTAAATGACGTACTGACATTTCTATTACTCCCTAGGAAATTTCACTTTTCTATTACTCCCGCTACGCGCGCAAGCAATGGCGCGCTTAGACAGCAAGTGTGATGAAATAGTACATTGTGCATCAAGGGAGGTAAGTACGGAATTAGTAACGAGAGTGTTAGAAGTCCGACACCGTCAGGCGGAGGGCTTTGAAGACTCGAGTTAGTATTTCGCTTACCGACCGTGATGCATACAATGATTTTCATCACACTTGCCGCCAAAAAAAGAAAGTCCCGCCACGCACGCAAGTGTGATGAAATAGTACATTGTGCATCAAGGGCCACGCACGCAAGTGTGATGAAATAGTACATTGTGCATCAAGGGAGGTAAGTACGGAATTACTAACGAGAGTGTTAGAAGCCCGACGCCGTTAGGCGGAGGGCTTTTATGACTCGAGTTAGTATTCCGCTTACCGACCGTGGTGCATACAATGTTTTTCATCACACTTGCCGACAGAAAAATAAGTTTTAAGACATAATATTATTAAATGACGTAAGGACATTTCTATGACTCCCTAGAGAATTTCACTTTTCTATTACTCCCGCTACGCACGCAAGCAATGGCGCGCTTAGACAGCAAGTGTGATGAAAAGTACTTTAGTGGAAACCAAATTTAACAACATACCTAATAACGCCCGTGAGGCGTGAGGCCCTACTGATGGTCTCCTGCGGGTGGCCCTCACAGTTCGATACCTACACGCGGAGTTGGATAGGCCTGATCGTAGGCCGCGTCTCTGCCCTCGGCTAGTCTGTGGCCATGAGTATGTGGGCATATTTAAAATATAAAAAACCGGTCAAGAGCATGTCGGGCCCTGCTCAGTATAGGGTTCCGTAGTTATTCGATAACGGCTGGGCCGATTATGTTCGAAATAGTTTTATTTTAAAGTATTCCAGAAAAGCCCACTATTCATGATTTTTTCCATATTTTTGTACCCATGGATCAAAAGTTAGAATATATTAACTTTAGAAAAAAACTTTCTTTCACGACCCTTATTCTTTTGAAGAGACCTATTCAATGATACCCCACACTCCACACTATAGAATTACAGCAAATTAAAAAAATCCCCACTTCACCAGTTGGGGAGTTACTCGAAAAAAATATTTTTTCTAGTTTTTATTCTACCACTTTGTTGGCATGATTAATATGTATACTGTATCAAATTGCAGCTTTCTAGTACTAACGGCTACTGAGCTATGCTGCGGACAGACGGACAGACGGCCGGGCATTTCTCAGAGCGTAAACGGACATCTCATTCATATGGTCACGTTTTTTTGGAAGTGGCTGAATGATTTGAGGTTGGTTTTGGTTGTCTTATAGAGAAACGGGTGCTGTATCTGATGACCGAAAATGGTACCAAATGATGCAGCCACTATCAAAAAAACGTGACCAGATGAATGAGATGTCCGTTTACGCTCTGAGAAATACCCGGCCATGGCGAAACTATAAGGGTTCCTTGTTTACTACGGAACCCTAAAATATTACGCCCAAGCCTGTTCGGTCCTGTCCCTGTTGATCCTAGCTATCTCGACCCTCAGTTTCCTCTCGTTGGCGCTCGCCTCTCGCAGTTGTGCTTCCTTCTCTGCCGCTTCTTCTAACTTCTGCTTCTGCACGCTCAGACCTTTGAGTTGGGATTGGAGCGCTGATATCGAGGAGTAGGCTGCGTTCTTTAACTGTGAACAAATGTGTTGTCTGAATAATTGCTCGCATTTCTTCCTGTATTTTTTAACAAATGAGCCAATACATATACAATTTACAGACATGGTATTTCTAGCAATCACAACACGATATAAACTCTCTTCCTCCCTTATCTCTCTGGCAGCTTGGGATTAGTTTCCAACGTACATTTAATATGTATGTAAGTAGGTATATCATAATTCGTCGGTTGACAATCAAAACTCATTAAGTAACAAATACCTACTTGAAATAAAGCTCGTATCTCAAGTCTGATTCAATACTGACATAAGAGCTTGCTAAGAGTAGTGACAGTTTTTATAATGAGTTTTGCTTGTCAGCCGACGATATCTGGCCGTCTCTCCCTCGCATACTTCACAAGTCCTTGAATATTCAAGTTGATTAGACTTATGAATTCAATATTTATATATCTACACTGAAACATCAGTTATGCCTGTAGGTATATCTTGGTATAATTTAATAAAGTTTCAACGAATGAAACGCCATAACGTAAGATATTAGCCATGGGGATATTTCTGTGAATATATTTTTTGCAAACCTGAGTGTGTCTTTCACCGTTTGAGACCCTTCATCTGCTCCATGAGGTTTTTTCTTCCCTACTATAATTATCAATTTGCCACATTTTCTTGTACCTTCTGAATATGTGATATTTGCATAGTAACTTCCAACTACTATTCTCTTCAATGTTGCGAGTTCATGCTATTTACCTGAGTTCTATGCCTAATCCTCACCTATTTACCTCTTAATGGAAGCTCTCTATCTGTTCCAGGAGCTGTTCTCTTTCCTTGCCGTTGGCTCGCTGCTGCATCCTGCTGCCTTCCACCTTCTCCGCCTATCTTCTCATGATTATCAGTAGGAACTTACCTGAGTATCTCACTCTCTAGTCTTCACCTCTTTATGGAAGATCTCCATCTGTTCCAGAAGTTATTCTCTCTCCTTGACGTTGCCTCGCTGCTGCATCCTACCACCTCCCACCTTCTCCGCCTATCTTCTCATGGTCAGTAGGAACTTACCTGAGTGTCTCTCTCCCTAGTCTTCACCTCTTGATGGAAGCTCTCCATCTGTTCCAGGAGTTGTTCTCTCTCCTTGACGTTGGCTCGCTGCTGCATCCTACTACCTTCCACCTTGTCCGCCGATCTTCTCATGGTTATCAGTTGGAACTTACCTAAGTATCTCTCACTAGTCTTCACCTCTTGATGGAAGCTCTCCATCTGTTCCAGGAGCAGTTCCCTCTTCTTGCTCGCTGCTGCATCCTACTACCTCCCACCTTCTCCGCCTATCTTCTCAAGGTTATCAGTTGGAACTTACCTGAGTATCTCTCTTCATAGTCTTCACCTCTTGATGGAAGCTCTCCATCTGTTCCAGGAGCAGTTCCCTCTTCTTGACGTTGGCTCGCTGCTGCATCCTACTACCTCCCACCTTCTCCGCCTATCTTCTCATGGTCAGTAGGAACTTACCTGAGTGTCTCTCTCCCTAATCTTCACCTCTTGATGGAAGCTCTCCATCTGTTCCAGGAGCTGTTCTCTCTCCTTGCCGTTGCCTCGCTGCTGCATCCTGCAGGCTTCCACCTTCTCCGACTATCTTCTCATGGTTATCAGTAGGAACTTACCTAAGTATCTCTCTCTAGTCTTCACCTCTTGATGGAAGCTCTCCATCTGTTCCAGGAGCTGTTCTCTCTCCTTGCCGTTGGCTCGCTGCTGCATCCTACTACCTCTCACCTTCTCCGCCTATCTTCTCATGGTTATCAGTAGGAACAAACCTGAGTGTCTCTCTCTCTAGTCTTCACTTCTTGATGGAAGCTCTCCATCTGTTCCAGGCGCTGTTCCCTCTCCTTGACATAGACATATCCAACTGACTACTGTCTTCCACTTATTTGTTTCCTCAGCGTTCTGAGTTCACAAGTCTTACCCGAGTGTCTCTCTCCCTCGCCTTCATCTCTTGATGGAAACTCTCCACCTGTTCTAGAAGTTATTCCCTCTCTTTGACAATGTCAATATCCTACTGACTTCCACCTACTTGTTTTCTGGGAGTTCTGAGTTCATTAGACTTACCTGGGTATCTCGCTCTCTAGTCTTCACTTCTTGATGGAAGCTCTCCATCTGTTCCAGTAACTGTTCCCTCTCCTTGACGTTGGCTCGCTACTGCATCCTACTACCTCCCACCTTCTCCACCTATCTTCTCATGGTTATCAGTAGAAACTTACCTAAGTATCTCTCTAGTCTTCACCTCTTGATGGAAGCTCTCCATCTGTTCCAGGAGCTGTTCCCTCTCCTAGTCGTAGGCTCGCTGCTGCATCCTACTACCTCCCACCTTCACCGCCTATCTTCTCATGGTTATCAATAGGAACTTACCTGAGTGTCTCTCTCCCTAGTCTTCACTTCTTGATGGAAGCTCTCCATCTGTTCCAGGAGTTGTTCTCTCTCCTTGACATTAGCTCGCTGCTGCATCCTACTAACTCCCACCTTCTCCGCCTATCTTCTCATGGTTATCAGTAAGAAATTACCTGAGTATCTCTCTCTAGTCTTCACCTCTTGATGGAAGCTCTCCATCTGTTCCAGGAGCTGTTCCCTCTCCTTGACGTTAGCTCGCTGCTGCGTCCTGCTGGCTTCCACCTTCTCCGCCTATCTTCTCATGGTTATCAGTAGGAACTTACCTAAGTATCTCTCTCTAGTCTTCACCTCTTGATGGAAGCTCTCCATCTGTTCCAGGAGTTGTTCTCTCTCCTTGACGTTGGCTCGCTGCTGCATCCTACTGCCTTGCACCTACTCCACCTATCTTCTCATGATTATCAGTAGGAACTTACCTGAGTATCTCGCTCTCTAGTCTTCACCTCTTGATGGAAGATCTCCATCTGTTCCAGGAGCTGTTCTCTCTCCTTGACGTTGGCTCGCTGCTGCATCCTGCTGGCTTCCACCTATCTTCTCATGGTTATCAGCAGGGACTTACCTGAGTGTCTTTCTCCCTAGTCTTCACCTCTTGATGGAAACTCTCCATCTGTTCCAGTTGTTCTCTCTCCTTGACGTTGCCTCGCTGCTGCATCCTACTATCTCCCACCTTCACCGCCTATCTTCTCATGGTTATCAGTAGGAACTTACCTAAGTATCTCTCCCTAGTCTTCACTTCTTGATGGAAGCTCTCCATCTGTTCCAGGAGTTGTTCTCTCTCCTTGACCGTAGCTCGCTGCTGCATGCTACTACCTCCCACCTTCTCCGCCTATCTTCTCATGGTCAGTAGGAACTTACCTGAGTGTCTCTCTCCCTAGTCTTCACTTCTTGATGGAAGCTCTCCATCTGTTCCAGGAGCTGTTCTCTCTCATTGACGTTGGCTCGCTGCTGCATCCTACTACCTCCCACCTTCCCCACCTATCTTCTCATGGTTATCAGTAGGAACTTACCTGAGTGTCTCTCTCCCTAGTCTTCACCTCTTGATGGAAGATCTCCATCTGTTCCAGAAGTTATTCTCTCTCCTTGACGTTGCCTCGCTGCTGCATCCTACTACCTCCCACCTTCTCCGCCTATCTTCTCATGGTTATCAGTAGGAACAAACCTGAGTGTCTCTCTCCCTAGTCTTCACCTCTTGATGGAAGCTCTTCATCTGTTCCAGGCGCTGTTCCCTCTCCTTGACATTGATATATCCTACTGACTACTGTCTTCCACTTATTTGTTTCCTCAGCGTTCTGAGTTCATAAGTCTTACCCGAGTGTCTCTCTCCCTTGTCTTCATCTCTTGATGGAAACTCTCCACCTGTTCTAGAAGTTATTCCCTCTCCTTGACAATGTCAATATCCTACTGACTTCCACCTACTTGTTTTCTGGGAGTTCTGAGTTCATTAGACTTACCTGGGTATCTCGCTCTCTAGTCTTCACCTCTTGATGGAAGCTCTCCATCTGTTCCAAGAGTTGTTCTCTCTCCTTGACGTTGGCTCGCTGCTGCATCCTGCTACCTCCCACCTTCTCCACCTATCTTCTCATGATTATCAGTTGGAACGTACCTGAGTGTCTCTCTCCCTAGTCTTCACCTCTTGATGGAAGCTCTCCATCTGTTCCAGGAGCTGTTCTCTCTCCTTGACGTTAGCTCGCTGCTGCATCCTGCTGGCTTGCACCTTCTCCGCCTATCTTCTCATGATTATCAGTAGGAAATTACCTGAGTGTCTCTCTCCCTAGTCTTCACTTCTTGATGGAAGCTCTCCATCCGATCCAGGAGCTGTTCTCTCTCATTGACGTTGGCTCGCTGCTGCATCCTAGTATCTTCCACCTTCTCCGCCGATCTTCTCATGGTTATCAGTAGGAACTTACCTAAGTATCTCCTCTAGTCTTCACCTCTTGATGGAAGCTCTCCATCTGTTCCAGGAGTTGTTCTCTCTCCTTGACATTGGCTCGCTGATGCATCCTGCTGCCTCCCACCTTCACCGCCTATCTTATCTTCTCATGGTTATCAGTAGGAACTTACCTGAGTATCTCTCCCTAGTCTTCACTTCTTGATGGAAGCTCTCCATCTGTTCCAGGAGCTGTTCCCTCTCCTTGACATTGATATATCCTACTGACTACTGTCTTCCACTTATTTGTTTCCTCAGCGTTCTGAGTTCATAAGTCTTACCCGAGTGTCTCTCTCCCTCGTCTTCATCTCTTGATGGAAACTCTCCACCTGTTCTAGAAGTTATTCCCTCTCCTTGACAATGATATGTACCTATATCCTACTCACTTCCACCTACTTGTTTTCTCTGAGTTCTGAGTTCATTAGACTTACCTGGGTATCTCGCTCTCTAGTCTTCACCTCTTGATGGAAGCTCTCCATCTGTTCCAGGAGTTGTTCTCTCTCCTTGACGTTGGCTCGCTGCTGCATCCTGCTGGCTTCCACCTTTTCCTCCACTTGCCTCCTCAGGGTTGTGAGGACATCATTCATGAGGAGTGCGCGGGCTTCGCGCTCTTTCGCCCATAGCTGTAATCCAGAATAGTAACTTGATTGAAGTCTAAATACATATTTCACAAATGTTGTAATTTTTGATGATAGAAGTAAACAAACATTTGCCCGGGGGAATGTAAATACAGTTGATCACCCTCGTAATGTGTTACTTAGTAACATTTCTCTATATCGGTCTCGTGAATTGCCTGCAAATCCAGGTCTTTGTAGATTTTCTAGCATGGCTGTATATTATCTTGTTTTTGCTTGCCTTCCCGTCCATGTTTCTTTGGACTCTTGAATGGAGCTTTACATTCTGAGACACCCTAAGACACATTGTAGCAATACTACAGTCATGTGCAGTCTGCAGTAACTATACCATAGCTGTCGTGCATGGCGTCGAAGCTCTCGTCTCTGACCCGCGCGAAACTCCTATAACTCCTGGGCGCGTAGCTAAGATTCCAGTTGCTAGCGCTCAGTCGCGAACGAAACGAAACTGTCTTTGTCGCACTAATAGGAATGTGTGACAAAGAGAGACAACTACGACCCGCTACTGAGCGTTAGCGATTGGCAACTTCGATACGGATACGCACCCAGTAGTGTTACAAATAAGAGTTTTTCTTGACTTTCTGCAAGTGTTACCATCCTCAACACAATACTATAGATAGTTCCACGAGAGTTGAAGTCACGCACACATCAACATGTCATGTAAACACACGGGGAATTTGAAATTAGTGTTCTTTTATCGTACTGACAGCAAACCCAATTGCAACTGTAAGATTGACCAAAAAGTTTGTTCTAGGGATTTGCTTCAATATTTTGACGCAAGTCATTCATTGTTGTTGTTTTTCTGGCCATTTTTTTCCGCAACTCGACATCAAGTCATTCATTCATTCACTACATTTTTTTGCAATTAGTACTTCATTTGGATGTGTGTGTAATCAATCATTCACCTCAACTCTGGTGAAATTACCTATACCATTCATAAACTCTACGCACAATGTAATATAGGTCACAATTAATAACTTTATTAGCTCTTATAAAATAAATAAATAAAATAAAAAAATATATCTTGGGACATCTTACACAAATCAACCTAGTCCCACGGTAAGCTCAATTCAGGCTTGTGATGTGGGTACCAGGCGACGATATATATATAATAGATAGATACATATAGATACTTAAATACATAGACAGCCATGACCAAGGAACAAATATTTGTGATAAATAAATACACAAATAATGCCCTCGCCGGGATTCGAACCCGGAACCTCCTTCGTAGGCAGGGTCATTACCAACTAGGCTACGGAGGCTGACAAATACCTTGTCTTGTTTCTCGTTGAGTTGTCTCGCCTCTCCGTCGTACATAGCGTCGATGTTCTTCTGTCTCTGTCGCTCTCGCTCGCGATATTCCTGTAGCTCTAGTAGTGCTGCATCTAGGATTCGCTTGTAGCTTGATTTTCTGTCTTCGATGGATTCTATTCCCTGCAAATTAAATATAAGCTTAGCCGTACAGATGATGTTTTTTTTAAGTACTACTGCGAGAAGTGGTTTATTTTATGTCAGATCTAAACTTCGGAGGGCCATCTGTACAGAAAAACGTTGTACGATACACGTGTTAAATAGTAGATTGTGTCACAAGGGATCAAATGGTATATTTGGGCGTATATTGAATCCTGAATGGAGCGACGGATTCCACAATTGAATAGCAACCGTAGGGAGGGATTCTAAAGTGGAATCCTGAGCGTAATGAAGGATTCAAGCGTTAACGCCCAAGACGAAATAATTTTGTTACCGTGTGACACATACTGCTTTTCACACCACCTATGAGAAAAATAAAAGATATATCACCTATTTCATATTTATGCAAATAATCGATTCTGACGAAATTTTTATCAATTATGAACGTGTTTATTTTCATATTTCATTGTAATTTTTTAGGCTGGCAATAGAAAGTCCTTAAACAGAAAAGTGTCACTTTGATCCCTTCCAGCAGGGAAGATAAGGCCCGTATTCGAATATGTGGTGTGAAAAGGAAATTTGTAACTCGTGTCGATATAGCTTGGTCCTGCCCATTGTGATTCCTAAAGAATATATTCGGTTTTTTGAGGTTATATCCTTCTTCTTCTTCCATCCCTAGTGCCACTTATGTAGGGTCGGGTCTCCTTGTCAGTTTGCGCCAGAGTAGTCGATTCTAGGTTGTCTCTTCATCAATGAACCGGAAGTAGTTTTCATATCTAGACGATTCAAAAGAGTTTGTTGCTATTCCAATTTGAATAAAGAATTATTCGACTTTGACTTTGACTTTGACTTTGAATGTCCGGGTTATCTGGGTGCTTAGCCAAGATGCCAATCGCTAGCGCTTAGTAGCGTAACGTAGTTTTCCCTCTCTGTCACTTTTTCATATTAGTGCGACAAAGACAGTTAGCTGCGATTAACGATGAAGCGCTAGCGATTGGCAACTTGGCTAAGCACCCTGGTCTTTTCTAATATAGGACCACCACGTGGCTTTCGGTCTACCTCTTTCTTACGGATGTTCGGGAAGTCTTAATGCAACACTTACGACATGGTCTTTGAACTCTTTGAGGTTATACAAAAATTCTTTTGTTTTATATAAAAGGGAAAACAAAAGAAATACGACTTTACTTTTAAATTAGTTTGGTTTACATTTAATTAGCTCAAACTGACTATGATGGGCAGAACGAGGTTATATCACTTCTTTCGGTCGTGTTTAATACCTCTGTCTCTCATCGCCATCGCCATCATAATTGGCCTTTGCATCTGTTGCATACGATTTATTATAAATACAAATACAAATAATTTATTCGTGGCAAATATAACAAAGCATGACAGGACAAAACAAAACAGTCAAATTCAGCATTTAATATTATACCTACCACGAAATGGACTCGCCTCAGCATAATGTCGACCCGAAAGCCAACGCTGATCTTCCGGCGAGCCCATTTTTGTGGCCACGATCGCAGCGTGTGAACATGGTCTAACAATTTGCGCCTAATGTAAGACGCCAAGTAGGGCAACACACAGATAAGATGACGTGATTTACTATGATGAGAACACCATTTTTGATGGCTGAATAAACGAATGAAGGTTTTATCGAAAACGTATGCCACTGGCTGGCGCCACCTAGCCGTAAGGTCCCGCTAAGAAACACAATTATCTAGCCCCAAAGAACATAGAAAGAATTTTTATTTTTTTATATAATTTTATTAACTCACACAAAACATTTAAGCACGAAACTATAGGCGCTCTGAGAATTTAGACAAGTTTCTGGACCTGACGCCTCATGCCGCCCTGGTGAACGTCATTTCAGAAAACCCTCATTCGATATCGACATAACCATCCATTGGCTTGACAAGAAAGATTACCGGCCGATGGTGCAGAAATCGTCGTCTTTTCACTGTCTTTACAACTTACGGAAAAACTTCCTTAGTTGTGCTAAATGCCGGCAAAAGAAAACATTAGGAAAACGATGAACCACTAAAAATGACTCACTTTCAAAACAGCTTTCTTCAACTTTTCCATCATCAGCAAATCTAACTCGATCTCCTGCAGAACCGATATAACTTTCTTCTTCAACTTATACTTATGTAAGCCCATGTTAACTATAGTGGCATCTCTCTCTGCCAGCAGCCGAGCATGTTCTTTGTCCCGCTCGTTTGATATGTACTTGAGCTCATCTAGGATCATAAGTTCTCTTTCCTCTTCTTTTTGTAGGCGTTTGACGATTGTCTCTTTTTCGCTAAGCTCGGCGATTTGACCTTCCAAACTTCCGCGTAGTTCCTGGAAAATACAAACAAATTATACAATGCCTATTAGAAAGTGCGCTTTTTAAAAGGGTAAACTTAGGTGCAGAAGGGAAGGACACTTTTCTGCACACTAGCCGTGTAATTTTCTGCATGGTCTATTTAGTTGGCTTGTTTCCTCACATAACTAATTATAAAATATCGTACGATATTCATATTGAAATATTTGAGATGTAGACTTTTTTAACACGTCGGTTTAAAAATCGTGCAGAAAAGCTCAGCTTCAACATGTTAGTTAACTATCGTGTCTCGGTGTTCTTTTTCTTCACTCGGAAATGTAGGAAAAAAATAATATTAAAAGTTTAGATTTAATATAGGAGTGAAAATCGTGAAAGTTTAAATCAGTATAATCTTACCATCATTTGTAACTCCTTCTCTTTCAGTCTTTCTTCTTCCCTCTCTATTTGCTTCCGTAATGCTTCATCCCTCTCCTGAAGCACCTTCAAATTCTCCTCTTCTTCTTTCTTTCTTGCTATTTCTTTCTCCACTATTTGTTGCGTCCTGGAAAAAATGTTCAATTCAAATCGATAGATCCTCATATGAAGCACTGACAAAATGCCATCTGTTGGCAGTTACGCAGTCTAGAGCGTCCCATTAGCGACGACCGCCGTATCAGATGAGCAAGTTTTTCAGAACGTATTTTGCTCCATTTTATTCCTGACTCATGGTCAATAATGCAAATAGAAGGATGTATGTACAAAGATAATAAAATATGGTCATAAATTCGATAGCGCGATTCAGACCTATATGAAGCGCGGACGGAACGCCATCTGTTGAGTGACATACCAAGCAGACTTTAAAATAAAATAAAATAATAATTAATAATTCCGGCTGCTGGAGACGCCAGGCGTGGTGCAGTCGCAGTTCTGCCTCGTGTCTTCGCAGTTGCTCCTCTTTGTACATGATGCCTTGGTTGACATTAGAGATAGCAAAGAAAAATACCCTTAAGAAAAAACGTGCTACCATCTCGAAATCCGGCAACTCACCGCCGACTCCGGACATCTCTATGTTATAGACTCATAAATTCAAAAGTACGATTTATGCCCGTTTTCACCGACATCCCGTAAACTGTCACTTAGCTAAGAGAGACTTAAGTTAAGGCTTCCCTTAAATCGACTCCCTACTTAAATTTTGTTTCACCAACGTAAGTGTAACTTAACTAGGGGCTTCTTTGCTAAGTAACACTTTTTTTTTCTAAATTTACCGTAAAAGTTTCGGTGATTACCGATTCATTTAATTTTATTAGAAATATTGAAATAAAAAATAAAAAAACTATTCTAGGCACTTTATTATAGTTATTTATCCCTAAATTGTCCAAGTTTATTCAAATATTCGTAAATAAAATGGAATACAATTGAGGAGTTCTGGCTGAATACTTATTTCCGTTGTTTAAAAAGTAAACGTCAACTCGCTGTCAGTTGTCAGTGAAAATAACCTAAATAAAATTATACAAGCATTATTAATTACTTTTTAATTATTTAGCAATTATAGGTACAGTATTTACTGTAGGTATATATTTTCTTTTTCTTGTGAAATAAAATTACACAAGTAGATTTTGGTGCATTTTGTAGACCTCGCGACCGCGAGAAGTAACTCCACCGCTGTTTGAAAATATGAAAAATTAGCTTCATAAATAAAATATATTTCATGCATGAAGCTGTTCACAAAATTTCATGAAAATCTATTGGCCATTGCGACCTGCAGGCAGAAATCCGGGCATACGTAGGTAAGCATTTCTACCGAAGTTGAAGCGGAGATGCTTTGATCGCTCGGTCAATTTACAATAGTTTTGCTATAGGGGAAAATTGGCACTATTCATATTCATACACGGGCAGCATTTAAATCCCTGCAAAGTAAAAAGTGTTGTGGGTACGTAGGCTCTACTATGAGTGAATCAAGGCTAGCAGTGGACTTAATTAAGACACAATTTACCTGGTGACTGTATCTTTACATGAGTACAATCAATGCAGCCTAAACAATTAGGGATTTTGCAAATATTATAAAAATCTGATTTCACTTTTGCCTGTTCTTGATGGGTCTCTGGAAATCTAATAAATTCTTTTCGAAGGCTCACAATAGCTTCTGATACCCGTTTCACAATTCTACACGCAGTGGCTACGCTTATCCCTCCCATGTCTGCCACTGCGAGTAAATGGTTGCCAGTAGCGTAAAAACGTAAAGCGATCAGTAATTGATTTATTGGTGACACTGAGTTATTCCTGAAAAATAAATGTAAGTGGGTATTCAATAGAACATAGTTAAGACCAGACCAGATTATGCAGAAAAATGTACGTCGCTAACACAAAAAATATCAAAAATGTAAGTAATTAGGTATCCCCTTTTGAACAGACACTTCTCATTTATCTTACTTGTTATCCGGAAATTCTAAAACAGCCTCAATTTTCTCCAACAAAAATAGTACACTATTTTTTGTCAGCCTGTACCTCCGAACAAAATCGACATCATCGTACTTTTCGAAGTAATTTGGCCTTTCTCTAATTAGGCGTTGTCTCCGAAATACATAGAAAATATTTTCAATATCTTCAATCGCGTCTAAATTATCCAACAAATTAAAAATATCGTCCATTGCGGTTGAGTGAGTAAAAAAGACCATGCAAATTGGCGGCAAATGATCAGAAAAAAATACTTGAAGTTTTTTAAATGAACCGCCACTTAAGCTTAGGAGGTCCATAGTCGGGCCCGTAAGTTTAGGGGACCACTTAGTGCTTTAGGTGACAGTTGACGCTTGGTGAAAACGAATTTACAGTTAGGGGTTTCTTAAATTTTTCTAAGGGACACCTAAACTTTAGGAGATGTCGGTGAAAACGGGCATTAGATATCTAACTAAAGAAGCTCTCAAATCGTAGTTACAGACTATGAAGCTCACAGTGCCCTCTGTTGACAGATACTTGCCACGCATTCTTCATCCGACTAGCCTAACCTACGGATCAGCATCTTTTTCCACCTTGTGTTTTTCTCGTCATTATTCCTGATGCATGGTTGACATTGTAAGTAGAAGGATGTATGTACAAAGATAATAAAATGTCGCCAATGTCGCCATGTTCAAGTCTAAAGGAACTTAACTTTAATTAACATACCCAGAAATCCGATAGCGCGATTTAGAAGGGCTGGCATAACGCCATCTATTGACAGTGACATACCAAGCAGACTTGAGCCTCCCATTAGCGACGAACGCCGTAGCAGCGCGCAGTTCCGGCTGCCGGAGACGCCAGGCGTGGTGCAGCCGCAGTTCTGCCTCGTGTCTTCGCAGTTGCTCCTCTTTGTCCATGATGCCTTGGTTAACATTAGAAATAACAAAGAAAAATACCTTTAAGAAAAAACGTGCTACCATCTCGAAATTCGGCAACGCACCTCCGACATCAGACATCTCTATGTTATACACTCGTAAATCCAAAAGCGCGATTTATAAATCTAAAGAAGCTCTCAAACCGTAGCTGGGGGTAGTATGAAGCTCACAACGCCCTCTGTTGATAGATACTGATCAAGCAATACACATCAGCATTTTTTCCACCTCGTGTCTCTTTATTCCTGATGCATGGTTGATATTGAAGGATAATAAAGTGATATCTATCCAATGAACATTTTATAGTCAATTCAATACGTCAATAGCGCGATGTAGAATTTTATGAGTACCCAATCGTAGCTACGTATGGAGTATGGATCGCGGACAAAATACCACCAGTACATACGAACCTGACGATAGCGCGATTCGGAAATTGCAAATCGTAGCTGTAGTACGAAGTGCGAATATAGCGCCATCTGTTGACAGTGACATACCAAGCAGACTTGAGCCTCCCATTAGCGACGAACGCCGTAGCAGCGCGCAGTTCCGGCTGCTGGAGCCGCCAGGCGTGGTGCAGCCGCAGTTCTGCCTCGTGTCTTCGCAGTTGCTCTTCTTTGTCTATGATGCCCTGGTTGATTTCTTTCAGGGTTGATGTTGGGACGTCGTTTAGGTATGACCTTGAAATTACAAGAATATGTTAAAATGGAACCAAAACATATTGAAAGAAATTTAGTATTGAAATTGAATTCATTTTAAAAAGAACACTACCAGTTTTGAGGTATAGTGAGACATCTCGCAATATTAAAATACTTACTCACAGTGATTTATACATGAGATTTTAAAAACTTTGAAAAATAAGTGGTGATGCTGATGATGCAGAGTTAAGAGTGTTTGTTAACACATGAAACTTTTGTCAAAAATAGTAAATAAATAATAGCACCAATATTGTAGTCTTCGGTATTATCTAGGAGTAGGAGATAGAGAGTACAGTCGAGGAAATCGAATGTTTAGCACTTTGCGGTTCAAATTATTTTGGTTATACAGGGTGATTGGTAGATCGATGCAAAGCTTTAAGGTGAAGTAAGTATAGACCATTTAGAATATATATAGCATAAGCATATAAGAATTTAGAATAGCTTAAATGGCTATTTACGCTATTGTTGTCTTTGACGAAGTCTGACTTTTTTTATAATTTTTTTGGTGTTTTTGGCCAAAATATTTAGACTTCGTCAAAGACAACAATGACTGAAATGGTTCTAAATTGTCTGTATTTACTTCAGCTTGAAGCTTTGTATCGGTCTTCCAATCACCCTGTATGTACTAAACACGCCCAATGTAAAGTGAGCCATAAACTGCTAAACATTAAATTTCCTCCATACATCTGAGTATGATTTCCTATTTACCCATTTTTATAAAGCTTGGGTTTTGCAGCTAAAGCCTTCAATTCTTGTTGGAACTGCATGTTTTCTTGAAACAACATCAGTTCCAGTTTTTTTCTTCTTTCTTCAAGTTGTCTGAAAAAAAGAAAAATATTAAATTAAAAGTTAGGTATTACTTTTACAATACTTAGTCCCTATACAGGGTGGAAAAAGATTTTGGGTCAGTGAGGGCAGCTACCAGATCCCGTGTAGCTACGCGAAAATGGTCTTAGAAGACCTTCCCGCGATTTTCAATTAAAGAAGATTAGCGTTTTCAGATTTTGGAAAAAGTATACAGGGTGCGAGGAAATGGTCATTTTTGACAAACTTTTTTTTTGATGCCATTCGATCCTGTTTCTGTTCAGGATCAAAAGCTTGTATGGGACCAAAAAACTTTTTCGGCTAGAAAAGCCACAAATCGAGATTTAAAATACCCATACAAATTGTATGAAAATTAAAAAATATTTTTCACGCTTTTTTTTTTATGCCTATCGATTCCATTCCTATCCAGTACCAATAGTTTCCTACGGGTCAACTTATGGCAATGTACAAAAAAGCCTAAATTTCAAGAAAACCGTTTTCATACATTTACTATGGAAAAAAAGTGAAACCTTAATTATTTTATCTGTCACGATAATTAGTCGTCCTATGCTAAATGATAATAATAATACTGTATAAAATCATTAGCAACATTAATTAGCGTCACAGATAATGTAATTGATTTTCACTTATTTCCCATAGTCAATGTATGAAAACAGTTTTTTTTATTTTTGTTTTTTTTTTACGTTGCCGGAAGTTGACTCCTAGGAAACTATTGGTACTGGATAGGATTGGAATCGATTGGCATAAAAAAATTAAGTGTGAAAAAAGATTTTTTAATTTTCATACAATTTGTATCGGAATTTTAAAACCCGATTTGTGGCTTTTCTAGCCGAAAAAAATTTTTTGGTTCCATACAAGCTTTTGATCCTGAACAGAAACAGGGTCGATTGGCATCAAAAAAAAACTTTGTCAAAAATGACCATTTCCTCGCACCCTGTATACTTTTTCCAAAATCTGAAAACGCTAATCTTCTTTAATTGAAAATCGCGGGAAGGTCTTCTAAGACCATTTTCGCGTAGCTACACGGGATCCGGTAGCTGCCCTCACTGACCCAAAATCTTTTTCCACCCTGTATAAACTATGAGAATATTTAAAACTAGCAACATTTTCCATAACATTTATTGAGATTACAAAATGACCCACTCTCATGTTAATTAAAATATGTTGTTCTATTCT
>JALPQI010013231.1:0-28304 GCA_025490895.1 Thaumatotibia leucotreta
CCATTGTAGTGTCCATGGAACTGGTCACTTGAGCTCGGGGTCTGTTGTTGTGCGTCGTAAACCGAGTCTGGCGCGGCGTCCGTCTGTGCCCGCATCTGCGCTCGGTGGTATCTGACCTCGTCTTCCACTTTCTCACGCTGTTTCTTTGACATACGGCCGAATTTTACCGCTGAAACAAGAAAATTATTATTAGCTTCTTACCACTGAATTACTTTAAATTTATTGTTTTATTAGATAATCAGTCATGAATTTTACATATTTTCCTTATAAAATAGTGTTTTAATTAGTACTCCTACTAATTTACAATACGCTTCATTCGAAAATGCTACTCGCCACGAGATGTCGCTACAAGTCTTTTCTATGAAGAAAGAGTTCAATGCTTATTGATTTCAGCGCCACCTATCCGACCTAACTAAAACGTCCCACAGCGTAATTAAATATGACATGTTACTCAATACTTTTGCGTGTGTGCGTAGTTTGCGCGTGTGTGCGTGAGGACGTTGGCACACTGCCAAGTGGAGCGATGAACTGTTGTATATACGTATGACGTGTACAGTACGTACGTAATGACGACACGGCGTACGGTACCTTTTTTACTGTGGCGTGGATTTTGTTTTATGGGAATTATAGGGAAGGCATTTTTCGGTTGGCAACAAAAATCCACTAAGTAACAAATACGTATTCGTATCTCAGTTCCGATTCAGTACTGTCATACGAAGTTGCTAAGAATAGTGACAGTTTTTATACGATTTGGTTATTAGTGGATATGGATATTTTCTTTTTGGTACCGTAAAACCTAACTATAGTCTAAAGGCTCCTAATCAAGGTCTGAGACTGACTATATCGCATATTTATATTCATGGATGTAATTCTTATATTAATCGGGAAACTAATTGTAAAAAACTTTATAAAACAAAAAAAATATTCTTAGTCATGTATTGAAATTGGAGACTATATGTATAGGTATAGTGTTTAATTGTAGTATTGGACTGTTAAGAGATGTGACCTTTTAAAACAATTTGAAGATAAATTCGCGGTTATTTTAAGACAATTTAATTGTTATCGAAATTCGAATAGTTAGAGGCAGTAACACCCATAAAATGATTTCGCCTTTGGTCCGTTTTAGTAATTATAGTTTCGTAGAGAGCTACGTAAGAGGAATTATTTGTCATCGTTTCACAATTGATTATAAAAGAGGAATTAATTTTCCGCTAATTACAAAATTTATGTACATAATTGTAAATTTATGTATTTATGTACAGTGGCGCTCAGTGGCGAGGTCAATTTAGAACCCCACTGTACTTATGGATTTTTTTAATGTCATGTTTTCTTTCAGGCACCAGTTAGTTTTAAACATTTTTAAATAGGTACCTATTTCTTCTTTTTCTGAGTCGGTCCCTCACTCTTGAGGATCGAGACTCCGCTTTCTAATGACTTTTATTGTATTAATTATAAATTAAAGTAATAGGTACACCTACATATTATTTTAATGACTGAAATGGATTTTTAAAATCATGTTATAACTATGCTCTTGTTTAAAATCAAAGAACCGTTGTAATCAATAACAAACAACTTAAACTTGAGAACAAAAGATCTTTTCATTCGTTTCAAGTTACATTTTTATACTTCAGTTTCGTTATTCTTTGTTTTAGGTGTCATAAACAAGGGTATTATAATTAGAGCTTCGTCTATGTTAAGTCGCTATTAGATATGTCGAAACGGCCATTGTGCCCATAAATATCTGAACCGGCACTGTAACGCCATGACAATAGACGCCAGACGCCAGCTCATATATTTCAGATTTTCATTAGGTTATCGTCTTTCGGTGGATATACATAAAGTTAAGGAGTAAGGCACTGGTCTCACCGCGAGCTACTAAGCTATGAACTGTCGGCTATAAACACGAACAAAAGATACTCACTCCCGTGTAAAAAAAAGAGATACGGCCAAGGGGGTGTCACTCCGCGATTCCGTCGCGCGGCTACAAGTACATGCAGAGCGCCCCGTCGCCGTGGTCTATTCAATGGTTGGCGCGCGCTGTCTCGGAACGCACGTTTAAATCTACAACGCTGGCTCGTCACGTATCGCGAAATATATCATTTGCAAAATATTAGGATTATTTTATACATGAGCATATTAAATGAAAATGCCGAAAAAAATATTAATAAAGTAATGTTAATTTACATGACGCGTTTTTCGCACTGCCGATGCGTCAGGGAGATACTCAAAAGTAAGGAACATACTTATTACCTACTTTCGTAGTAAATTAAATTCTCAGAAACTCTAGTCAATTACAGACAAAACACTTTATATTCGGACAAATTTGTCAGTAAAAAAGCGGCACATTTAAATAATGTAAAACACTTCGTTCTCTCATACAATTATTGAATTTCGCGCCTTTTGTCCTAACATATTGTTTGGTTGTCCGACTTTATTTCCATAATATCAGATACATATAAGAGAAAATGCCGTGTTAGTCGCCTTACGATTGTGATTAAACCATTACTTATTTATGCTGCTTTTGTAATGAATGCGTAGGTACCTAACGTAATTCTTTCCTTTTAAATGCATTAAGCAGATAAATTAATTTCTGCACACCTCACATACTGTCTACAGTTATTTGTCTAATGTTCGTGTTATTATCAGGATTATTCGGATGGATATTCACCTAAAGTAAAGTAGTGTTGCTATCTCACTCACACCTCAAACGATGCCGCCCGGGCACGCGCGGCCGAAGCACAAAGATGATTCCGCCAAAGTTGAGACAAATATTTTTGAATCACGTGTATGAAATGCGTAGGTAAATCCTATAATCACGTATGAACTAAATTCTTGAATATCAAGACGATAAGCGAAAGCAATTTAACGCCGTAGATGTCATTGCAGTAATGTATTTATCAGACGCCTTATAGCGCCGTTCGTTATTCGTTTTCATTAATTGACAACCCTGTTTTCGACAGCGTGCGGCTTATAATGCGACCTTTCCGCGACGCAATACGGCCCATTTCAGATGCTCGCATCGTCTCGCGCGCCGTTTTTTTGGTAATAATAATTGTGTAGGCACATAAAAAGCCGGCATTTGTGAACATCAAAGCAGTGAAGCTTCTGTACTTTATATATTCTGTGATACGGCTATACTCGCCCGGCGGTGATAGCTGATAGCTGGGCGAGTATCGCCGTGTCTCTTTTATTTACACGGGAGTGCGTATCTTTTGTTCGTGTTTATAGCCGATAGTTCATAGTTTAGTAGCTCGCGGTGAGACCAGTGCCTTAGTGTACTATTTTTGCGATAAAACTATTACTGGTACAATAACTAACAAGGAAAAGGGTACCCATTATCCGACTCCGATTTGATTCATATTGATATATGTTACAGAATAGTCTAAAATAACGGACACGTATTTTTTTTTAGCTGCCCAAACTCAACCTGTTAGGAGAAAATGGCATTCAAAGTACTGAAAATTGACCAAACCTCCTAATTTCTAAAAAGAGTTCTGCTCAAAAAAAAATTAAATACGGGTTTCGTTATTGTTGGGGAATGTCGTTGAATAAAGAATGAGGACGTGTTTTGTCATTTCACCACAAACTCATTTTTTTATATAAAAAAACACATGTCAAAGTTTCATAATTTTTGTCGCTACACTCACTACCTAAGTATATGGCCTGAGTAGACGTTCTTTATTCATGTTCCGTTATTTTAGACTACTCTATAACATATATCAAAATGAATAAAATCGGAGTCGGATAGTTGGGTACCCTTCCTTGTAATTTCCCCGTTCTACAACCCTATGTAAGAAAATCGTAGCATAGACTTATAAAAGCTAACTTTTGATCACCGAGTGGACAACTTTTGTTTTTCCGACTGACAATGACCCGGTTTTTTTTTAAAGTTTTTTTTAAGACTGTTCAATTATATTACCTCCTAATACGTCCATACTCATAAGTAATAGGAGAGGAGTACCTTTGTCCAGCAGTGGACTAATGATGTGATAGTGTAAAAGACTCTGACGTAACCTATTAAACAGCTATGTATAATGTATATGTATGTATCAAAGTCGCAGAGTTACATAAACGATAACAGTTGATAGTTACACCTTCGATAAATAATGTTACGCTCTGGGCCTATAATTGCACAATGCCTAGTGATGGGATATTTCTATAAAATTATCGATGAATATTTTTTTTACTGAAATAGAAGTTAGTCATTCTCAAATGTAATAGCCTAATTCAAATTGCCGTGTCACTTTTTTAACACTGAAAAATGTGTGTCGGAACTTGAAACGAATGAAAAAATCTTTTGTTCTGAGATTTCCGTTGAATAATTTTTTTTTTTCTTAAATACGTGATGTCAAATGTAGCTGTATTTGAGACTACTTTACAAGACACCTATTATAATATTAAATAACAGCAAACATATACATACCTACAATTCGTAATCGGCCCTGAACTATACTATTGTATAAAAAAAAGTGGCAGCATTTATTGTAATCATGCTCATCAATCGTGGTTAGAATATGAATTAAGGAGGTTCGTAATATGTTCATTTATTGGCCTCCGTAGCTCAGTTAGTGATTGGAGACCCAACCAAGCTGTAGGTTCCGGGTTCAAATTCTATGTCATAGGTAATCATTTGTGACATGGTCATGGTTGTTTTCTATATATTTGTATGTATAATAAATAAATAAATAAATAAATATCTTGGGACATCTTACACAAATCGACCTAGTCCCACGGTAAGCTCAATTAAGGCTTGTGATGTGGGTACCAGGCGACGATATATATAATAGATAGATACATATAGATACTTAAATACATAGACAGCCATGACCAAGGAACAAACATTTGTGATAAATAAATACACAAAGAATGCCCTCGCCGGGATTCGAACCCGGAACCTCCAGCTTCGTAGGCAGGGTCACTACCAACTAGGCTACGGAGGCTGACTATCTATCGTATTATCTATAATACGTCATCGCTTAGTATCCACAACACGAACTTTAATTGAGCTTAGTGTGGGACTAAGTTGATTCGAGTAAGACTGTCCCATGATATTTATTTATTTAATCGTATCTACCGATAAATGATGCCGACGTGATGTGCAAACAGTAAAGTTACGCTGACACAAATATTTATTCTGGCAAACCAATTTATTATTTTGCCATTTTTATCATTTTTGGCATGTTACTGTTATTCGAAAAAACTGAGTAACTGTTAACAATAAAAATAGATGTAATTATCGTGTAATTCATCGACCGTGTCACAACACTATCGTTACGCAACTCTGCACGGCACGGCCCGGTAGCGTCGAGCTATGTGCTCTAAGAAGACAGCCGCCTGCATATATATTCGAGCGGCCAACGTGGTCATAAATATCTGAACAGTACTATTGTCAACGAGATGTTTTGATAGTATACTTGTTGCTATGGTAACGGTTTAAGCTACGGTTTTAGAAATAAATATCATTGGATATTCTTAGATAAATCGATCTAGTCCCACAGTAAGCTCTATGAAGTCTAGTGTTGTGGTACCTAGGGGACGATATAAACAGTAAAATATAAATACACATACAGAAATCAACCAAGACCAAAAAAAATGATGACATTGTGTATTCACAATTAAATTCACTCATCGGGGTTTGAACCCGGAACATCCAGCTTTAGGTAAGGTCTACTACCAACTAAGCCACCAATTGTTTTTTAAACGAAAAGAATTTTTTTAAACCCCATGATCCCGTTGTCACCAAGTCTAATGATGGGATCTTGGAGAAATCGGTTAGTTTTTTTTTTTTTTTTTATGTGACGAAGGTAGACAACTGAGCTCTCAGCCCACCTGATGGAAAGCAGGAACTGAGGCCCATGGACATAGCGAGAAAATCGCCTATCGCTGCCTACCCTGAGGACTTAGATGGATTGCCTCTATCTATGCCAGTCAGTTTTTTTTATTCTGTGATATTTACCTAGTTGTTTTCGTGTCAGAAATTATGTCAGATCCTCTAACGATGCGCTTCGATGCACCAGAATGCGATTACGTGTCTATATGTGTGTCAGTATGAAGGCGTATAAATATGCCAAACAGTTTAAAGCAATTATCGCTTTTAGTCGAACTGGTTTGACACGAAATCAGTTGTTACAAGTGTTTTTATACCTTTTATACGTTGATTTTTTCTGGTAAGTGATAAAAAGTGTACGCTTTTTTAAACTAAAATTAAATAGAAAAGAGATAAAGAGAATTACAGCATTATATTTGATTTGAGTGAAAAGTCCTACCACTAATAAATATTTTAAATAAAACATATAACATTACCAGCATATTTCAGTCCATTGAAACACATAGGCTTCTTCTATAACTAACACCGAATAAGTAAAAAAATAATAAGAACGTCTTACCCCCTTATCCATCTTACCCAAGTTTCCTCTATAGGCGCAACAGATTGTATGTTATGTATGGTTGTATGTTACTGTATGCGACCATGCAAATCCCAGTAATTGATTTCGCTAAAAGATAAGCTCGGGTTAATAAGCGAGACGGCAGACTTAAAGGCGATTGGTGCGAGCGAGAGGTCCAAGTTACAAGCGTTTTTTTTATAGTTTACTTAAGAAAATAATATTAAAAATATTTTTATTTATTATTATTATTAAGAGCCTATGCTGTCCCACTGCAGGGCAAAGGCCTCCCTCAAACTCTTCCACGTATCCCTATCCCCTAAAGTCTCCCACCAGTCCTTGTCAAAGGTGTCAAGCTCGTCACGCCATCTCTGGCGCGGTCTACCGCGACGCCTTACGAGTTGTGGCATCCAATGTGTGGTTAACTTAGCCCACAGGTTATCCGGCATCCGACAGACGTGTCCCGCCCAGTCCCATTTAAGCTTGGCGGCAGTTGCAGCTACGTCTGTTATTCCCGTTCTGGAGCGCAGTATTGTATTCTTGATGCGATCAGTTAATTTCACGCTCAAAATACTACGCTCTATGGCCCGCTGACAAACCTTGAGTTTGGATTTCTGAGCTTTCATCAAATACCAAGTCTGTGCTCCATAGGAAAGGAGGGGGAGAATGCAATATAAATATTAGTAGGCAATAATGTATGCAACATCAGATTTTTTTCTCGAATCGGATGTGGTCCCAACGGTAGAAGTTCATCAACATGACTTCAAAATTAACCTCCTAAAGTTTGACCGGTGAATCAAAAATCAATAGATATAAAGATCTATTTTCTATATATTATTTATTAGAATCAACTGAAGTGGCAACGGGCAGGCCACATTCACGGGCAGGCACGCAGAGCAGATGGTCGATGGGGTCGAAAAGTGCTCGAATGGAGACCACGGCTAGGCAAACGCAGCGTAGGACGTCCAGCCACAAGATGGACAGACGACCTTATGAAGGTCGCCGGGACACGCTGGTCGCTTCTAACCGGTGCATGTGGAGGTCCAGAGGCGAGGCCTATGTTCAGCAGTGGACGTCTTATGGCTGAGATGATGATGAACGGTAACTTTCGGTACATGGCTATGACAACTGACAAATCTAAACGAGAATCAAGAATATAATTAAGAATGAGTCTCTTCAAAGACCTATCGAAGAGACTCAGAGACGCCACGGGAGACCCAAGAGCTGGCAGCTTCCTCGCTCAACGCATTAGCTTGGCAATCCAGCGAGGAAATGCTGCCAGCGTCCTGGGTACCATGCTACAGAGGCCTGTTTTAGATTTATTTTAGATTTTATATAGTTTCAGTTTAGTTATACTTTTTAAATGACATTTTGTATTTGTAGTTTGTTTAAAAACGAATAAATTTTAACGAGAAATACTCAAGTGGCCTTTAAAAAAATACATCGCGTATCAACCCGCTCCCGCGCCCGCTGCCGCCTGTGACTTGGCCCCATAATTCGCAACCGTATAAACACAACATTGCGTTATCACGGCTGATAACCGGTCGTCGAACCCGCTTCCTCATACCACACGTGGTTGTGGCCATACGTTTTAGGGTTCCGTATTTTAAACGTTTTTCTCGCGTTTCATTTGAATAATATTAAAATGTAGTTAAATGGTTACACTAACGTATTTTTATTCACAAATTACAGTATTAGACGTATAATGACGGGTGTAAGAATAAGTTTGTCACCATCTCTTCCCGTGGACACATTGCTAATGTGTCCGGTGTCCATTTGTTTTACCGACAAACGTTTAATCGAATTTCATTTCATCGACAACGATTCATCGAAACTTCAGTACAAGGAATTTCGTTTGTCATTTTTTTGTTACACATACTATTCAATTAAAAAACTTTTACTGCTCTGAAAAACTATTCAACGAATATCACTTGGTCAGTGATTTGTTTCAAATTATTTTAATTGTCTCAACTACTAAACATTGAAATTCATTTATTCGACATATTACTATAATACATTTTTATATGTCGTACATTTATCCATTTCTCTTCTGGGTTGGATAGTAAAGGGGCTGAGGACTTCGATAGATGTTGGTGTCATTATGACACGTATTTTTTATTAATTTAGCGTGCAATATACGCTAAAATAAGCATGTTTGTAAGAAAAACTTTTCCCCAAAATCAAAAATGGCCGAGATACCTATTCGACCCCAAATTTAAAAAAAAATGGTTTGGTCAAGATTACGATGAATGTTGTGTTATTCTGAATATTCTGATACCTATTTATTCAAGAATACATTATTGGGGTCTAAATCTGCAGTGAGCGAGCGAAGCGAGCAAACAAAACCTTCCGGGGCAGATCCGACTCGGATAGGTTAGGTTAGAAGACTAATACGGGAGCTTTGCTCCCGCCTTAGTCTTATATAGTCGCCTTTTTATTAACTCCACTATATTTAAATTGCGCCACTATTTTTACTATAGCGCCGTGTGGTGACGGCAGTAAGAATACATTTGTCACCACCCCAACTCCTCCTGCGGGTGTCGTAAGAGTCGACTAAGGGATTGAAGTGTCACTGACCATTCTACAAGATTGATGATGGGCAGCAGCGTCATCCTAGTGGACACATTACTGCGATCGCCAATCCGCTTGCCAGCGGCGATTATGGGTATTTACCTCCTAATGCGTCTATACGCATAGTTAATAGGAGAGGCCTACGTCTAGCTGTGGACTAACATAGGCTGATGATGATGATATTTAAATTGTATGTACACTTACCGTCACGACTCATCCCCAGCTTCAAGCACTTCTGCAGCCGGCAGTATTGGCACCGGTTGCGGTTGACACGGTCCACCACGCAGGCTTTGTTGCGGGGACATTGGTAGTTCACCACTGGAAGACAACGCTGTGTTAGTTTCTTATTTTATATCTGATGATTTACTAAGGGCTTGTCCATTTATCACGTCATACGATTTTGGCCTATTTTAGACCCGTCCCTCCCCCGTGGTGCTACCAGCAACAAAAATAATTATATGGCCATCTACTTATGCAGGGTGGAAAGGGACGACGTTCCTTCCTGCTACCGACCGAATCTACCAACCATTACGATGAACTTTCAGTATAGAACCAACATGGAAATATCTTGAAAAAAAATTTAACCTCTCATAGAAAGTGATTAGTTACAGTTCAATAGCATGGAAAAGTCAATTTTTCATGTACGCTTTCGATGTTGGTCCCATACTGAAAATTGATCGTAATGGTTGGTAGACTTGGTCGGTAAAAATAAAAATATCATGTGTATTTTCTAGACCACCTTCTAAATATAACTAGATGTCAAATCCTAAACAAATATTATTAAAAGGACTACTTAAGTTATCAATAAATTACACGTCATATTGGCTAGAGGGGGGGTCCTGAAAATATCACTAAATATCACGGGGGAGGGAGGAGTCTAAAAATAGTCCAAAATCGTATAACGTGATTAATGGACAAGCCCTAAGGGAATATAAATATAATTAAACGGTTAAACTCACGTGTGATTAGTTACTACGCGCGACGTGTTTCGGGGACTTGAGGTCTCCATTATCAAGACCTCCGCTCCACTCTACGGCTCAGTGCTTGATAATGGGCACCTAGGCTCTCCGAAACATATCGTGAGTTATAAACGATCAATTATTACGTCTCATGAAAATTTAAATTCTACTAAAGGCCTGTTTTGCCATCCATGGATAATATAATATATTATCGGTCAGATTTTAATTGGGGTTAGTATTCATTTCATAGTAATGATACTACAACTACCCAAAGGTTGTCTGGAAGAGATCGCTCTTTAGCGATAAGACCGCCTTTTGTTTACCTCTTTCAAACATGTACGTTTATTATTTGTTTTGTATTTGTCTTTGAGGTGCAATAAAGAGTTATTGTATTGTATTGTTGTACAATATAAAAAAAACTTTCATCAAGATTGGATTAATTGTCTGGGCATAACTATTAATAGCAGCTTACTTTTCTTGACAATTCATGGAATTCCATCACACCTATTTTTAAATAGGTTTAAATTCCAAAAAAAAGTAGACGTATCCAGAAGCAATAATAGAGGTAGTAGGTAAGTAGGTAGCTACGTAATTACGAAATGAAATGAAACACTTTTAAAACTTTAACTAATTTCTGAAAAAACTCTCTAGGTTCCTATTCTGAGTCCTAGAACGTATTTGTTTGTAGCAGGGTCAACAAAAAATAATCTAGTGTCAGAATACGGACAGCCGGACGAACAGTGAGGTCTTAGTAATAAGTACCTGTTTGTACATATGAGCAAATCTAAGGTTTCAAAAATAAATGAGCATGGAAAGGGTGCATTGCACATGCACATACACATGCATTGGAACAGATGTAAAAATCAAAAATGTAAACAACTGGAAAATCATAAATATCTGTACTGATACATGTATTTTTCTATGCTAATTTATTTTTGAAGCCTTGGACTTGGTTATATATTTATGAACTCATCTGTACTCTCACCTCCTTATTCTCAAACGTCTCTTAACTTAACAAGACGCTAAGTATTGTTTGTCCCTTTCGGTCTTATAAATATGTACATATAAAAGACCGAAATGGACAAACAATAGTTAGGAGATGTATAAAGGGGTATAATTTTAAGATAAGTGATATAAGGCACGTATAAATGAAGCCGACCTGTGCTCTGCGACCGTCTGAAGAACCCTTTGCATCCCTCGCAGGTGATGACCCCGTAGTGGACCCCTGACGACTTGTCTCCGCAGACCTTGCAGGGGATGATCTCGATTTGGGCTGCAACAAGAGAAACATACGTTAGATATTGCTGTTTACGATTTCTATATATCTCAATCTGCTACCATATATAACATGGACGTCTAGCGCCAGCTCAAAAATGCCCCTAAAAGCAATTGTCCAATTGTGCCAAGATGGGCAGGACGTAGCGCTTTTCTTAACACCGCGCATATTTTGGCGCAACAACTTTGACAAATGTTTAAAGAATATAGCCAATCAAAACTTTGATGGACCAATCACAACTATTTTTAAATGGCGGTTTAAGTTTTTATTATGCTGATATTGAAATACATTGCCGTGATGCATTGAAGAGTGGGTGACACTTGTCAACTAAAATTCAGGACCGTTTTTGAAAGGCAATTTAATATGGCGTGCGGCTTCCATGTTTTATTTGTTCGTAGATCTCAATCTGCTACTGGACATGTTAAATAAATTGAATAATCATATTAGCCTAAAGACGTCCACTGCTGAACATAGGCCTACCCTAAAGATTACCACAATGACCGGTCCTACGCCACCCGCATCCAACGGACTCGTGCGTCCTTCACCAGGTCATACCTCGTAGGGGGCCTACCTATGCTGCGCCTTCCGTTACGTAGCATAGTGCTGCTGGCCTTAATATACCATAAAAAAAACTAAAAAAACGGTCAAAAGCATGTCGGGCCATGATCGAAATAGTTCATTTTAAAATATTCTGTAAGCCCACTATTACCTAATGTTTTTTTTTATGTTTTTTAAATCCACGGCTAGATTAAAAGTTAGAGAGGGGGGAGATTTTTTTAAATGAAGTTACTATTTTAATAAAATTATTAGCATGTGTTGTGTGTTCGTTCGTTCAATTAATCGTTCGATTTGTATATCTTAATGTCACCTTGTGACACATATAAATAAAGAATGTGTGTCACCTTGTGACATTTCGGTCATGTCAGAAGTGTGTCATGACATGGCAGTCTGACAATCGACGTCACACAATGACGAGTATTTCGTAAGAATGACGTATATTTAAAATCTAGTCATAAACGTCACAATGCTACCAAACGTGTAATATTATTCAAATCGAATTATAAATAAGACCGAGTGGCCGAGCGGTGCAGGCATCAGCCGCGAAAGCTGAGCACGTGGGTTCGATTCCCACCTCGGACGTTGGTGATCTTGGTCATTTTTTCTTTGGTAATGACATGGAATATTTATAATTAATATAGCATTAACTAGTGTGACTATTGGGAAAAAACAAATTCAAACCAAAATATTTAGTTACAAAATAATTTGATTTGTGTTTTCATAATTATTTCAAGTAAAATTATTTATGAATATTTATTAGGTGTATTTAGTAGAGAATAAAAAGAAGAAATTATGAATATCACTACATAGTATAAAATAAAGTCACTTTTTCTGTCCCTATGTACCTTTGTACGCTTAAATCTTTAAAACTAAGCAACGGATTTTCATAAGTTTTTTTTTTAATAGGTAGAGTAATAAGCCTGAACTTGACCAAATTAAATAACAAGGTGATTTCAATAACGGTTTGTGTAAACGCCCTTTTGGCAAAAATGATGCCACCAAAATTAGGCGGTTGAAACGCTCAGATATTCACCCAAATAAGGGCTTATGTTTTTATCAAAAAAATTCTATTTTTTATTTTGTAATAAATTCTTTAAAGCATGTTATTTTAATAAGATGTATTATTATACTGTTTTGAAAAAATAAGTTCACCTGAGTTTCTTACTGGTTCTTCTCAGGAACGCTGTAGGGTTTGAACCAGTAGTAGTTTTTTTTCTCTCTCTTGATAATGTCAGACGATTCGAAAATGCTTATTAATAAGCTTACTTGAATAAAGAATAGCTTGACTTTGACTTGACTTTGACTTGTCATCTTTTCCCTCGGGATATAGCAATGTCACTAGCCACATGGCCGGTGGAATAGCGCCCGTGTGAGATGGGGTCAATGACCGAGCTCCGGCCTTGCGGGCCAATGACCTCACCATATGGAACGCTATACTCGCTCATACAAAACGTATGGCTTAACTTAAAGTCGTATTGAAATTATGATTTGGTGTATAGGATAATGAAAATAATTGTTTTTAGTAGAGATTGTGCTTTTTTAGGCTCTAGTGCTAGAATTGGGTCATTTTACGTCAGGTCTCACTTCGGAGGGCCATCTGTACTAAAAAACGTCGTACGAGACACGTGCAAAAAGAAATTCGTAACTCGTTTCGATTTAAATTAAAACATCGCCATTCGTTTCGAATTTCATGTTTTTCGCACTTATGTCGTAATGTACTATTGCAGCCTATTATTTTGAATATGGCAACTCTCCTTTTTCTCGATCCGAACCAACGACACGTCTCGCGATTGCTCTTTGTAATTTATTGTGTTTAAAAGCCTAATAAAACTTTTAAAGTTTAAAAAGCGCATTTTTTTAACCATGCGGAAGTGGTCCTTCGAGCCGGATATGAACCAACGACCTATGGATTTAACCACAGAATTAGATTTGGATAGAAGAAACAAGTTAATTCATTTATATGGCGGCCGAGCGTGTCAGATTTTGTACTGAAGTTGTTACTTGCCTATGATTTTAAATATGTCTCAGGCCTTTGAGTATTCATATTTTTTTGTGTTGTTGCAATTAATGTTACTTAAGGAGGCATTATTAATGTTTTTGTTCACTTCAACTTACAAAATTTGACGCCCGAAAGCTGCAAGCTGCGATTAAAGACGGACAACTCAGTGGATTTCACTGAGTTCATTTGACACGCTAAGTAGATAAATACGTTTGCTTGATCTATGGTACATAGATCTGTGGATTCAACTCAACTGTTTTATCCAAGCGTTGCCCTGAAACGCTTCATGAGATGTCTGTGGCAACATTTTCGAATAAAATGACCAACAATGGTGTCGTAACATTAATTGTGAGCTGTCATTTAATTATTGTAATAGAGGACGTATATCCTGTCAATTTCGACACCTTTTGTTTGACAGGAAGCGGCCATTTTGTAATCTCATGACATTTAGGTATCCTGTATTCTACAATTTTGACGTTTTGGTAACTCTAAGACAAAAGGTTTTTTATAGGTAACTCATTTTTATACCAACAACTAGGAATGGAACAATTTTTTTAGTACAGATGGTGTGTTTTTAGGCTCTAGTGTGAGAAGTGTGTCATTTTACGTTAGGTCCAAAACTTCGGAGGGCCATCTGTACTAAAAAACATCGTACGAGACACGCACTTGTGTCGTCCTATTTCAGTACAGATGGCTCTTTTTTACGCGCTAGTGCGAGAATTGGTTCATTTTACGTCAGGTCGAAATCTTCGGAGAGCCATATTGAACTGAAAAACGTCGCGTCGTACGATACACTCGTTTCGAACTTAATTTTTTTCGCACTTACAGCGTAGAGTTTCAGTACAGTTAGTGCTTTATTTACGCGCTAGTGCGAGAAGTATGACAGCCTCTGTAGCCTAGTTGGTAGTGACCCTACCTACGAAGCTGGAGGTTCTGAGTTCGAATCCCGACGAGAGCATTATTTGTGCATTTATTTATCACAAATATTTGTTCCTTGGTCGTAGCTGTTTATGTATTTAAGTATCTATATGTATCTATCTATTTTGTACATCGTCTCTTGGTACCCAGACTACCCAGTTAACAAGCCTTAATTGAGCTTACCGTGGGACTAGGTCGATTTGTGTAAGATGTCCCAAGATATTTATTCATTTATTCTCTCACGAAGGTCATAGACAGTTAAAAATCGATCGTTACACGTGTCGATTTAAATGATCGAATGCATTAAAATGCAATTATGATATTTATGATTAAACTTTATTTCTTAGGAGGATTTAGTTGCTTAATATACTTAGGTACATGCACATCTAACGCCAGCTCAAAAATACCCTCAGAAACAATTGTTCAATTGTGCCAAGATGGGCAGGACATAGCGCTTTCCTTAACACCGCGCATATTTCAGCGCAACATCTTTGGCAAATGTTTATAGAATATAGCCAATCAAGACAATCAAAAATTCAGTATGACTTACATATGTATAAATATCTTAAATATCTTGGGACATCTTACATAAATCACCCTAGTCCCACGGTAAGCTCAATTAAGGCTTGTGATGTGGGTACCAGGCGACGATATATATAATAGATACTTAAATACACAGCCATGACCAAGGAACAAATATTTGTGATAAATAAATACACAAATAATGCCCTCGCCGGGATTCGAACCCGGAACTTCCAGCTTCGTAGGCAGCACTACCAACTAGGCTAGGGAGACTTACATATATATGTTGTTTCTGAGGTTATCTGCTTACTTGCATTATCAGTAAACTTAAATAACTTAGTTGACAATT
Source organism: Thaumatotibia leucotreta (assembly GCA_025490895.1). Lineage (NCBI taxonomy): Eukaryota > Metazoa > Arthropoda > Insecta > Lepidoptera > Tortricidae > Thaumatotibia > Thaumatotibia leucotreta. The sequence goes on from JALPQI010013231.1 coordinate 15,536, forward strand.
ACTTGCATAATTATAATCACTATTAAAATAATGACTTAAACAATTGTCGTTGCGTAATTCTTTTGTTTAAAATTAACGACGATTTTACATTTTTGCAAAAAACGTCAAGGTTGCGTTTTTTTTTAATTATTCCACACTGAATGCGAGTATTTTAAGCATAGCCATTATATAAACTTCAGTCAATAATAAATTAAATTGGTTGTATAATTTGGCCAACATTTGTTCTAGAGATTATACTAGTTTTTTCTTATGCTAATATTAATCGCCACCAAAAACAGGAATGGATACAGTTCGGTTTCTAGGTTTCAATTTAGATTTACTAGTTTCAATAGATAAGAGATTCAAAGGAAGGTTTTTGAATTCAGAATTGCATGAACAATTTATGAATGAATTTTGAACCCCACTGTACGTCTCTCACTAGTATACCATTCCTATTGCACCGTGCGAGCGAGACGGCGCTACGACCGTTGCACAGCTGATCGTGACGTCACGGGTCGACAACCGCTCGAAAAATGCGCTGTGACGTCACAACGCAACGGAATTCCGATTTAGGGCTGACCTGTTATAGTTTTTCTGTTATTTTAAGTACTTTCTTATAAATTTATTTGGTGTTCCAGTAAAGTAGTTTGAAGTTTTTTAATTTGGCCATGGTCTGTGGCCATGAGTAAGCTCATTTCGAAAAAAAAACTGATTCTGTTTGTTTAGAAACGAAGAAAAATGTAATTTCAGTTATTGCTAGATTTTATTATTTTATTACCTATGTATTTTTATTTAACTAATATTCGATAAATATTTTGAGCATAAATTAATACGCAATAATATCTTTAAATTAATAACGCTACCTAGTCTACCTACCCAAGATACCCAGGCAGTGTAGTTTTTTATAAAGTTGAGAATGAGAAGTGTCTAAAATGCAATCCAATAAAAACATTGAGTACTTAAAGTAATGTATTTACTTTAATGATATCACCAAAAAATACTCCAAAATTGGCAAAACGAATAAATCAAATTCCAAACAATACGTCATCAGGTCAACGCCCCCGGGCGAGCCCTCACCACCCCTCACCAAGGCTCTAGTTCCGAATTTGAATTCTAATCTAACGGCTTGCGTACGTCACGGGTGAACGACCGCGAATGTCCGAACTGAACCCGCTCCGTTTGCGGTCAAAACGGAAGTCCTCGATCTCTTTCTCAACGGGATAAAGCCGGAATTCCATTGCACTATTTTTTGTTAATTGCAATTTTAATTTTGCTCATCGGCTAGAATGAGCTTGCGGGTGTATGGGCGGTTTAAGGAAGCTATTACAAAGGGATTAAGATCATTTTTTATTAGCAAACGGTTTTTAAGATGCATAGGTATTTTGGTTGTTAGAAAAGCATTTGGAATTTGAATTTGTATTGACTCTTCATAGGAATGGAATCGGATAAATTCCTTGGTTGGGCTTATAGACGATTTTTAAGTTTAGGGTAAGATCTGTTATTTTTGACCACACTCATATTTTCTTAATTATCTATAAAATAGGTAAAGTATTGAATGCTATTGAATATGCAATTATTTTGAGTAGTTTCAAAAGATATTTTGAAAGTTTTCATAGGTTTTGTAATCACAAAGAAAATAATGGCAGAATGAAAAGACAGTGCCATCTTTTTATGAAAAGCGAAGTGTAAATTCTAGAAAAAGTTTCCTATGAAAGTTTTGAATATTTTTATATCGTCGTTCGGTTTATATTGAAGTTGTTTACAATTTTCATCGACTTATATATAGTCTTGGCAGCAGCTGGACATTACATAAAGAGGTGAGTGACCCGCAATGTAAGTACATATTGTCATTGTTACTTAAATGACTGAAATTTTTTATTAATTTTGTGAGTCAGTTTTGATAAAAAATTACAATGAATACATAAATGAAGACAATTAAAAAAGTATAACTACCTAATCACTAATTAGGTATTAAAATAAATAATCATAATTTATATTTTGAAATCCATTAATGTTTTTTTTAAATAACATACCTACTATCTAATCTAGTATTACAGGTTTACAGAATTATTAATAATAGTGATGTTTATTCCTTGTATTTACGTCAAGTGATATTTTATACGGATACAATTAATAAATTGTTTTTTTTTTTTTAAGTACAATCGACAACACAGCTGTGGATACATACAGACAAAGTGCCAGAAATATGTATACACACCTTTATATTCAGGCAATAAAGTTCTGTTTACATATTTTTGGCACTTTGCCTGTGTTCACAGGTGTGTTGTTGATTGTACAAAAACTTGAAGTAAATAAATGAATAACTCATAATAAACATAAAATCAAACAACAGTAAAAATATCTTTCTCTAAATCCTTACGTCATTTAGGAATTGACATCTGTTAATTATTTTAAATTTAGAAGCCAACGTCCAAAGTGTTGCAACAACCCGCAAGGCCGGGCATTGGCACGACGACTCCATAAATATCTATGCAATTAGTTACCTTATTCCTTTGAGATAAAGATCAATAGTTTTAGATGGTAGAGTAAATACAATAATATGATAAATACCACATTGTCATCCAAGGATGCGTATACAGTCATAGTCATGACATTTGCATTATGTAGTTTTTTTATCGAATTACCTACTTTAAAGAATATACCATAATATATACAGTTATGTTTTTGGATAACTGTTTATTTATTATTCTTGCGCTATAAACTTATTATAATGTACTATACCCACTACAAAACATGGCTAAAAAATTTTTTTTTCAAAACGCAAGATTGAAAACATTTTTTGCATACTTATTATAAAATATGCAAGAAGTATTATAACATATCTCTCTTAAGCCTTGATTTTATATTATTGGCAGATAGGTAAGTCTAATATGTCAAAACGTCATGTAGTAAAAAAAACGAGTCGCAATCCAGCGGCGTAATGCTGCCAGCATTTTTGGAACCATGCCGCGGGGGCCAATAGATTTAGTTCAGCAACGTATATGTTTTATTTTATTCATTTTCATAATTGTATAATACTTTAAGTATTTCATTTTATATCTGCTATTAAATAATACCTATTTGTTTGAACTTCCCGAATAAATAAGCAACAAATAAAAAAAATACAAAACTGATTTTAACCGATTCCTCCAAGATCCCATCATTCGACCCCTACTTGGTGCCGACGGGACCGCCACGGGGATATACCCATTTAATTAAAATATTATGTTGAAAATCAGTGCACGATTCTAGGACAAATCGAGTAATATACAGTGTTTTTATTGATTTCCGTTAAATTTAAGGGGAGCTTATTTAGGTAAAAAATAATCAATATCTCTAAGAAACTAGTGTCTTGACTCTTACTGTTATTGAGTTATTAAAAAAATAAGTTAAATGACTGAACAAGAAGTGTATTGCAACCTTTATTACATCCTAATGTTACTTATTTTGACATGTGCCGTCAGCAGCCGTCAGTCGCCTGAGATCTTATTCTTAAGGTTCTCTCATACTTGCCATTACAATTATTATGCATGAAAACGAAATTAACAAAAGCCGATATACCAGGCAACTTCTATCAATGTCCCAAGTAACCTGTCCAATTTAACGGAAATCAATAAAAACACGGTTTAGGTACTCTTTTTTTGAAGTCGACAAACAAAAATACCGTAATTAATTAAATACGATCAAAAGTAATATCTTCCAGATAAACCGTCAGTGACTACCCCAACCAGTCATGATTCATGACATAATCCTCTGAGACGACAATGACCCAATATCAGTGTTATCGCCGGAATCGAACCCAGTGACGCGGCGGGTCAACGACCTTGATAAATTTGGCAACATACCAACTCCGATATACTTAAATCGTCGGTGTTTATCTTTAAATAAATCATTTGTACATATTTTCACATAAAGGTGCGTTCAAACCAAAAGAGCATTCGCTGTTCTATCCCCCGTTCTACGAAATCAACCAATCACGTTTTGTGTAACGATCGAATTTCGTAGAGTAGGGGTTAGAATAGCGAATGCTCGTTTGGTCTGAATACACCTTAAAAAACTGTATGTTCTTTGAATATTTAACTTTAAATAAATCATTTGTACCTACTTTCACATAACATACATTATTATGAACAAGAAATGTAAAACATATTTATCAGCGCCATATTAATACAAATAAAAATATCCTTTAAAATAAGTCCAATATGTATATTTTGAAGAATTGAATAGACACATTTTTTATGTTCACATCACAAATCGTGAGAATTATGTCGAATACTTTTTTTTATTTTCAGATAGGTACTTGAAAAAAAGTTTCCCCCCTCTCATTTTTGATCCCTGAGTCCAAAAATCGTGAATACAGTGGGCTTATACAATATTTTAAAATAAAACTATTTCGATAATAATCTGAGTTTTTGGATAGCTAAGGAATCCTACACTGAGCATGGCCCGACATGCTCTTGGCCGGTTTTTGTTGGTACGAGTATCATCGTTCACCGAAATCGAACTTATGACGCAGCGGGTCAATGAACCTAAAATGCTGATTTTGACAAATTGTGCAATATATATCGTTAGTGAATTGTCAAATACCTACAAGTAAATTATCCTTCATTCTATCATTGTGAGATTGCATGTTGCGACGTAAAATAAATATAATGAGTTTATTAGAAAGAGATTAATTTCAAAATTCGAAAAACTTGATTTAAATATTATAAATTATAATGACGAAGGTAGACAACTGATTAATAGAAAAGTGAAATTCCGTTTGAAGTAATAGAAATGTCAGTACGTCATTTAATAATATTTTGTCTTAAAACTTATTTTTTTTGTCGGCAAGTGTGATGAAAAACATTTTATGCATCACGGTCGGCAAGCGGAATACTAACTCGAGTCATTAAAAGCCCTACGCCTACGGCGTCGGGCTTCTAACACTCTCGTTAGTAATTCTGTACTTACCTCCCTTGATGCACAATATACTATACCATTGCCCTATTAAGTGTTAAACACGATAAAGTTACAATACTTCCTTTTTCTGCCATTTAGTTTTTTCCGCGCCTAGTTTTTACCTTTCAACTATACAACCTCATAAAATAAAGGTAAAAGTGACCAAGGGTTCACTACGTGCAAACAAGAGTTCATTGACCTGTGACGCGCCCGTGACGTCACGTCACGTGTCACGACTGTCACTTATTTTAAGACGATTAACGAGGTGGGAGAAAAAACTTGTTCGTTTCAATAGATCAGTGTTTTTCTTCTTTTTTGATGTTGAGCTACTTACAACTAAAATAGTACATTACGATACAAGTGCCAAAAAATGAAGTTCAAAACGAGTGGATATAAATTAAAGCACGACCGAAGGGAGTGCTTTTAATCGACACGAATTATGAATTTCGTTTTCGCACGTATATCGTACGACGTTTTTCAGTACATAAGGCCCTCCGAAGGTTTCAAACTGAGGTAAAATTAACCTTAACGTTAAAAAAAATACTGAAAATGTCATTTATTCGTAAATAACTAGAACAGGACAGGAAGAATGTGTGAAATAGTAAAATGTAAAGATATATTCTTTTCTTATACTATTATTATATTATTTTACCGTACAATTTTACCCCCTTATTCATAAACGTCTGTTAACTTAACAAGCCGCTAATAATTGTTTGTCCCTTTTGCTCTTATGGACGCATTGTTAAGACCAAAAGGGACAAACAATTATTAGCGGCTTGCTAAGTTAACAAACGTTTATGAATAAGGGGGTTAATGTTTAAAATATGTTTATAATCTTCTTACATCTCCAGAATCAGTCTATGTAATGCGAAGAAAAAATATATTTTTCAGCACTGTAGCTGACGATATATCTGAGTGATATTTCATCCAGTTTCATTCTCACATATTTCATTATTTGTAAGGTCGGTCGTTGCCACACACCTACATAAGTTTGGCACTTGGCATTTCAGTCAATGGAAATGCCCTTGAACCGACTTGGTCTAGCCAAAATAAGGTTACAATTACAACTGGGCATAGCAGACAGAGCTAAAAAAACTTGGCTGACGAAAAAAAAAACCAAAGTATTTTTTTTTCGTGTTTGACATCACACGTGCATGAGATTCTCTTAGAGCTACAGGGTAGATAGGCTGGTAATTGCTTGTTTGCCACTAGGTAGTAAAATAAACACAAAAAATATTTAGCTAAAAGAACGGCAATCTTATACAGTAATCTTACGACTTTTTCTAAACGACAAATTATCACCGTCGGAACATAAGATAATTTAAAACGTATAAATCAATCAAATCATTATGAATCATCGCAATGAAATAATAATTGAATAATATGTGTATATGTACAATTAACCCGTTAAAATACCTATCGGGAACCACAATACTCGATTCATATAAAATATACTTCCTGTTATTTTATTACGAGTCAAAAGCTAAGTACTGCATTTTAACATTTAACCTCTACATAGCAACTGAATGCATTTAAAAACAAAAGTCAGAGTCGGTACAAGGTGCATTCACCCCCAGAATACACGTGTCACCACTACAATAGCATGAAAGTCGTAACTACGAACTCAGTGCAAGCGAAAATCCACCTTAAGAGTAAGTAAATATGTCTACAGATTTTCACTTTAATACGAAAGCAATAAGGTGAAAAACTGTATACATATTTATGCCATTGATTATATTTATGGTTCACTTTCAATTCGCTTAGTCAATAAAAATTAGTAAGTTTGTAAAAATGGAATGCAGCTACTGTATTTAACATTATACCGTAGCGTTGCGTAATAGAATTTAATTTTGTATTTCGTACTGAAGAATGGATTGAGTGCATTAGAAAGAGTGCTCTAAATGGTCGCATTTACAGTTTATTTTTGAATAATGGCCGCTTTAAGTGTTCGAAATTTGAACTCTGCTCAATATCGCTGTGTTACTTACTCAATCTCATATCTGCAATATCAATTGATGGGAATACGTCCCGTATTTAGAGTGACAGAAAGGCGAAATTCCCATGAATCATGGCAGCAGATCCGAGGTTTAGTGATTACGACGATATGGAATTTGATGATTGATTTAATTGAAAATATGTCGTAATGCTTATAAAATTGGGTTTGGATTATTTAGTTCGCCGGTTAAAATGTTTATTTGTTTTGAAAATGAGTGAGTACATGACATTTTAGTTTGAATTTCTTGCCTTCATGTTTTTGGTCAAATAAATCGGGATACACTATTTTAAATATTTAGACGTAAGTTACTTTTAGTTGCGATAGCTTTAGGATTGACTTGTATTTCATTTCACATAATACCTATAAAATTATAAATAAGTAAGCATTTTTTTAATCGTAGTCGAAGTTTATAGGTACTTAGAATTAATATTTTATGATGTCCTACTATTACGGGTATATTTAGATGATTATGGTACTTAAAATTACTGAAATTTAAAAAATTGCTTTCTAGATTACGTACAGGTAAGTTCATAGTAATTCATACACAAAATATAATATGTATAAGTGTAGTTTTCTTCCCTCGAAAGATTTTAGTACTAAAAAATGCACAGTGGTGCAATACTAAGAAATGTTAGACAAAACTTCAAGTCGAAAGGTGTGTCATTTTAACCCAAATTTTTGAACAATTAACATAGTTTTAGAACAAAGAAAAAAATCAACTAATTGCGGAAAATTATTGATTATTGGGGGCACAAACATTTAAAGTCGATTGGGCACAAAAGATATCGTAAAGGTAAATAGTGTATTTGGGGCATGACGTCGAAATAGCCAATTTGTACAAGTGACTAAAGGGTTTTGTAAAAAAAAAATGTAATTACATATTACAACAATTGGAAACTCAAGTTAATTTAAGCTAAACCTAATTGTTATTAAAAATTGAACTACAGTTTATTAATAAATATATGATATAGTTAATAAGACAGATAACATAACTGTATTGTATAAGTAAAGGTGTGTGTAAAATGTAACAAAGCTGTAATTATGTTATTTTTATGAATGTTATTTTTTATGAATGAACGTTCTTATTATTATTATATTATATTTAGTTGGATAACTAGTTTCAAAAAATCTAGTCAATACTCAAATAATTACATGGGTCATCCCTTTTTTTGGAATTTGTAATTGATGAAGTGACTAAAGGGTTTTGTAAAAAAATGCAATTACGTATGTTGTTGGATAACTAATAAAAAAAATCTAGTCAATAATACTCAAATAATTACATGGGTCATCACTTTTTTTTTGTTTTTATTCTGTCAGACTTCCCAGGAGACAGCAGTTCCATAGTTTTTTAGAAGAAAGTATCGCTTCCTTTTCACCGATTCCTTAAATTAGCCCCTTATTCATAAACGTCTCTTAGCAAGCCGCTAAGTATTGTTTATCCCTTTTACTCTTATGGACTTATTTATAAGACCATAAGGGCCAAAAAATACTTAGTGGCTTTATGAATAAGAAAGAGGGTTAATTACCTATGAAATTTCACTCTTTTTTTTCTTAAGCAATATTCTAAAATAAGCCTTGAAAATAACTCTTGCCTAATGCTTTTAAGTCAAATGTTTCGAAACCTATTTTATTTAATGCTAGTACCTAGTTTTATTAAACAGAGACAAGTAAAAAAACACGCATTAGTTATTGGCTAAATTTGGTTTAGTTTGATTTTGACATCAAAAAATAATACACAAAATTAATTATACGGAAAATATACTTTCCTCAAAATACTCTATTCAAAACGACAATATTAATTAATGACCTAATATAAAAAAAACCTAAAATATTGTCCGCAAACCGTTATTCACCAAGATTTACCGGCCCATCAGCATAACAAATTCGGCCATCCTGAGGGCTATAAGTCACGAATCCAATCCGGAGCAGCGTCCCTACCACGAACTTCGAAATCCGGAAATTTCGAGCATTCATCTCTCTCACGCTAATGACGCTTTCGTTGGAGCGATAGAGAAAAATCCTCGAATTTTACGAATTTCGATTTTCGCGGTAATAGGCCAGGCGAGGGCGACGGCCGGACGGCGACGGAGAGTCTCAAAACCCAGACGGTGAACGGCACGACCTAGGCAAATGGGTTTTTAGGACTAGGTTTTTGGCAATAGGGCTTGGATCTAGTTTTACTAACTACATAATTTTTTTAGGAACGGTGCCAGCGTTATGGGAGCCCTTCCCGATGTTAGGATCTTGATGACCTCAACTAAGTAGTTAGCAAGTAATTTGATTACTCCTTCAGACTTTGTAAGTTACTACTTTGTAATCTATTACAAAGTACATATACAAATGTAATTTACATTAGTAATCAGATTACTTTTTTCCCAACTACAAGTAACTACCAGAGTTACTTATTTTTACGTATTTTTAGTAATTTCTTATTAGTTGTCCTTCTATTTTTTTTAATAATATATTTGCTATTGAAAGGATATTATATTATTATGTGCCCTTCGTCAATAATCTTAGGCACATCAATTGTTATGATAACAATGAAAGTAAAATTAATAAATTGGACAAGAAAAGAGCCTTGAACATTTACTTAATACAAAAAAAAAATTAAAACATGTATCAAATAATTGAAAAAAAACAATCGACTGCTACATTATTTTAGAAATCCTTTTGAAATACAGACATATACCGGTACTTATAGTCAATTAATTAGTTAGTTGAGGTCTAAAAATGCAAATATATATAGGTTATGTTATGTCCCAATCCCTATACAAAATATTTTGTAAAGTAACACATTTTAGGGCCAATATGCCAAACACTTACAATCGAAAAAATTGTAAGCACTTAAGGTATAAAATCGTTGATTTGAATTTGTTTCTTTATAACCTTTTGTTTGATTAATTATGTATTCGTGTAGTATATATCTACCTGTATGATAAGCGAAGAACTTTGGATATCAATATGCCTATTAGTACATGCATTCATACGCATATATACTATATATTATGTATGTCTACGATACGGAATTCAAATAGTTTGATTGATATGAATATTTGGTTAATGTTCATCATAATAACTCGTGGACAATTAAATACCTATTTATTGTACGTGTTTAATATATATGTAATATATATTAAGCACAATATGTATGTTCTTACAAATAAATATTTTCCACAATATGTATCAATTGTTGTTTGAAACTTATTAGTAATGTATTGCCTATTTCGATGCATCCACATTTTTTGTTATTATCGTGACCCAGGAGACATAAGTTGCAAAATTTCCTAGAAATTATCCAGCATGCTCTACTAACATGATTAGCGGGTGACCCTGGGTCACTGACCCTCCATGGAAAAGCCATGTAACTGTAATAATTGTCAAGGCTATAGTATTAATATCAATGCTACTTAACTGTTATTTAAAGAGTAACTTTGACATATATATTATTTATTAATGTATGTATAATATATGTATTCATATAAATATTATGTATATGTGTATTTTAGTATTCTTAGTATTTTTTTTGTTTTTGAGAATATGCTTTGTTTTCATCACCTTCATTTTATTAATGTTTTGTTAATGTACCGCCTACAATCTTTCTGCTTTGCCTCAAGGTTGACTGGTAGAGAATGCCGTATGGCATTAAGTTCGCCTTTTGTACTATAAGTTTTTCTTTTGTGCAATAAAGATTAAATAAATAAATATACAAATAACCCAGGAGAACGTAACCATAGTGTATTAGTACCCAATTTATATAGATTTAGTTAAAATTGTAAAAAGGTTTCTGAAACATGTTCAGCAGTGCACGTCTTTCGGCTGATATGATGCTGATGATGAATATGTACATCATGTCAAAAGTTAATTTGAACATTGTATAAACTATTATTACTCACGGTTTTTTGGAGACTGTAATACGTAAACTATTTGATATGATGTTTGTGTACGAACCTTTAACGCATGCGCTAACCTCATCGATCAGTTTTCAATTAATACATATTAATATTAAGGAATTGAGGAAAGAACTAAGATGCCGATAAAACTATTAATATCTAAAGCGAGATGTGTTTTAATCGATTTAACATTAACATTATGATAACATCAACATCATAATATGTCATTCAGATACCAAAGGAACTCATAAATTCCTTTATTCATTAAAAGTATTTGAATTTAGGAACAACCGAATTTCATGGTGGTGGCCTAGCTTTAAAGTGTCTTTCAATCCGAAGGTTGCGGGTTCAAACCGGCTCGTACAAAAAAAAATGAAAGTTATGTACGAAATATTACATAGATGTCAATGACTTCTCGGCGAACTCATCTTACCGGATTAAGCTCAATAAAGTCTAGACTACCCAATAATCCTAGAGTTGGAATTTCAGGTAAAAGTCGCTATAACTAGTGCAAAGCAAGTTTTGGGATTAGGTCGCCAAGCGGACCACAGGCTGGCTGACCGATGAAGTACTTGAGATAGTTGAGATGTATCTATCTTGTTTGATCGGAATCTTATGAATGTCTGCTAGACAGTTTAAAAAAGCTTACGATCTGCGCCAAAAGTATCTACACATATGAAAAAGTCATAAGTTTGTATTGCAAGGCCACGCTTTTGACCCCTCCAGCTATTTAATTTTTAATGCTGACTGTATTTCTGACCCTTAAACAACACCAATCTTCTAGAATTCAAGAGGTCAATGACCTTGATTTCGCAGAGGAAATTCGTAAACTAGGCAACCTGGATTCTAGAATTTTACTACCTACGTTTAAATAAGTTACGATACCTACTAACAATTAAGTATATTTAGTCTCTGGAAATATGGAAAAAAAATGTGGTTGGATAAAAAAACTACTGCAATTAATGAATAACTATTATACGTAGTCCTATTTTCTGTGTTAAAAACAACAAATGCAAGTAATTGTGAATAATGCAGACAGAAACAAGGAAAAAAGCGTTAAGTATGATAATTTAAGTGAAAAATTACCGTTTCTGGATACAGCTGACGTCAAAAATATGTCCACACTTTTGTACTTTACAACAAAACGATAAGGTGTAAAAATGTACACATATTTTTGAAGTCGAAGCACAACATCCCACCGCAACCGCAATCCACGATATGACACTTCATTTTACAGTGCTTTTGACATTTATTTGACAGTTATAGCTCTCGGTTAAACGTTGAGATATCTTTCATTCATGTATTGTTATTAATGGAAATTTAGGAAATAGACAACTGAAAATCACGATTCGCAAAGTTTAGGTCAAAGGTCATTCAACCTTTGGATACCAATAAATAATATAAACACCCCCAAAACATGGTATTCGTTAGTTTTAGAGAATATTGACTAATATATATATTTTTTAATGTTACATTTCTAGCATATACAGCCTTCATAGATTACGGTCACTTACAAACCTCATTTAGAAGAAATTAGTAGAAAAAACACAGCAAAAAAATTCAGTGTCACTCGAATTAAAAAAAAGAGCTGTTTAAAATACATACCTCGTATGGAATTAGCAGCTTTCTTATCCATAAACATGGTGTTCATAGAAGACCCGAACATCCCATCGCTGCCCCCCGGAGGGGGGGAGGTGCTGTCAGCCACAGAACCTGAGATATCCTGCATCCCCATCCCCATCTGGTTATGCATCACGTCCGTATGCGGTTCCCGTTTCAATTGCATTCCTTGGGGCAGAGAGGGATGCAGCATGGTCGTCGCCGAGGAATGACCTCCATGCTGATCAGGTGGCCACTGGGACCCAAACAACTCATGGAACGTGTTATTATTCATTTTTAAAAAATTCGAAATTTACTTTTTTTGTCTAGGGTTTACGTTAGCGTCGACCACTATGTGACCATT
>JALPQI010013232.1:0-36236 GCA_025490895.1 Thaumatotibia leucotreta
GTCCGGTGTGAAACTTCTGTCCGTGCGGTGACGGAGTAAGAATACAAAAATCACCGCCCCTCTCTTCCCGTGGGTGTCGTAGGTGTCGTACTAGTACCCGCCTGGTTGGCTACCACCGTACATTCGGTGTAAATGCCCGTGAAATGACTTACCTTCGTGTTTGCCGTGTTTCGGGGTCAGCCGGTGTATTTACCAGCATCTAGCGGGCCAGCAAGGCGGTGGCAACTAACAGGTTACTGATTGTCTCCTGTTCGTTGCCGCCGCGATTTGGGCTCTACTTTTCACTTACGATCAGGTGGAGTGGAGCCACTTTGTTGTGCCAACGTTATTTTTATTGGGTCAGCAACGCGCATGTGACACCCTGAGGTTGCAGGCGCCCATAGGCTACGGTGACTGCTTTCCATCAGGCGGGCCGTATGCTTGTTTGCCACCGACGTGGTATAAAAAAAACTCCGTCAAACTGAACTGAATATACAAACGATACTCCTGGAGCATGTGTGGCTGCTCCCGCGTTTCCGCTACTGCAGCTGTGGCCGGGCATCCCACGAAGGTAGGACGGTCGTTGCACCGTCATTTGGGGACGGTGTTGAGAGGCTGTTGAAGGATTTGCCATGGGCATGGCGAGAGAGAACATGATTTTGGTGATGATGATGCGGTAAGGCAAGGCAAAATCTGATCTGAGATCTGAAAGGGAAGACAGATGGAGAGACAGAGGCTGGTGCTCGGCTGCACCAAACAAATGGGTAGATTTATTACTTCTGGGGGACTATCATGAGCAGCTTCTCAGTTTTTGATAGTTGTTCTATGGGACTGACACATAGCAATTCAGATTAGGTCCTAAACTGAATCGCGTTAGATCGTGGTAGCTCCCTTGGTTATTATTCTGTCACGTCACCACTGTCACCTAGCATTGTACCGAGGAGAAGTTTCATAAGTTGCGAAACTTCCATGGAGAATGTTCTCGGGAATCAAAATTTAACAAATAATCTAATCAAGCCAAGATTGTACTAGATACATGCCTTATGAGTTACATTTATTGCCTTGTTTAATTATTTGAGATATAAAATAATTATTAAAAACACATTTTATAAGTTCTGATGGAAACATTCTTAACGGGAACGTAAGTAAGTAATAAATTTCATGAGAATTTAATAATAATATTAAATTCTCATGAAATTTCTCGGAAACATTCGAGTATGTTCCCGCAATTTAAAGAATGTTTTGCAACTTGTAGGTACATTGTTAGAGACACCACACAGACATGTTTATTTACATCAAAAATGACAACCATCCAGTTACAGGTATGGAAAGCCCCATCTCCAATTCTTTTTTATACTATTTAGTATAATAATTTTGTAGCTGTTCATTTTGTCACCAACCCCAGGAGACGGTTAGATAGTTGACTAGAAAAAAATATCGCGCACACTCTATTAACATGATGGCTAATCCACCATCGAAAGTGTACTTAAATGACAACTAAGGAACAAATATTTGTGATAAATAAATACACAAATAATGCTCTCGCCGGGATGCAAACCCGGAACCTTCAGCTTCGTAGGCAGGGTCACTACCAACTAGGCTATAGCTGACTAATTATATTTTGTTAAACGAGACCTAATAAGACCCTGGCGGCTAAAGGTTATAACTTGTACCACACAACTCGCGAGATATTCATGTACCAACATATTAACGACACGGACCTTTCGTTTGGCTGACAACCGTAAATAATAAGACAGACGGACAGACAAATTTCAGATAAAGCTGACGTGGCATTTAGCCCTAAAATGTACCAGTTTTTGTACCACTTCACCGCTCTCGCTTCAGCTTATGAAAAGACCTAAGATTAATTTTCTTAATATAAATATTTTTTGGTCATATTTACACAAATCGACCTAGTCCCACGGTAAGCTCAATTAAGGCTTGTGATATGGGTACCAGGCGACGATATATATATATAATAGATAGATACTTAAATATATAGACAGCCATGACCTAGGAACAAACATTTGTGTTAAATAAATATACAAATAATGCCCTCGCCGGGATTCGAACCCGGAACCTCCAGCTGCGTAGGCAGGGTCACTACCAAGTCTACCAACTAGGCTAGGTACGGAGGGTGAGTTGTAGACTGTAAAGTCTTGATTACTCGACTATGTTTTTGTCAAACGTCGTTGTTAAATTGCAAGAATATACTCGAAAGTTTCCAAGAAATTTTACGAGAATTTAAGAATAACTTCCCATTAAGAATGTTTCCTTGAGAACTTATAAAAATGTGTTAGAAATAATTATTTTATATCGCACAAAATAAACAAGGCAATACATGTAACTTATAAGGCATGTATCTAGTACGGTCTTGGCTTGATTAGATTAGATAGATAGATAAAAACTGTATTCAAACCACAACTTACATTCTCAGTGATACAAACACAAAAAAGGAAAACAAAAACTATACAAAATAAATACATAACATTGAAACTTATGAATTAAGTTAACCTATAGTTTATTTGCGCACTACGAACAAATAAAACATGGAAGTCGCACGCCATATTAAATTGCCTTTCAAAAACGGTTCTGAATTTTAGTTGACAAGTGTCACCCCCTCTTCAATGCGTCACGGTAATGAATTTCAATGTCAACCTATAAAAACTTAAACCGCCATTCAAAAATAGTTGTGATTGGTCCATCAAAGTTTTGATTGGCTATATTCTATAAACATTTGTCAAATATGTTGCGTCGACATATGCGCGGTGTTAAGAAAAGCGCTATGTCCTGCCCATCTTGGCACAATTGAACAATTGTTTTTGGGGGCATTTTTGAGCTGGCGTTAGACGTCCATGTTATTATTTATGGTCGCAGTTTGCGCAAGAGTCATGTGTCGTGGTATAGAATTGGCGCTGACTCAGCACACATGCTGTAGACTCGAGAGTACACAGCGCTGATCTTCCGTCAGAACCACTTTTTTTGTTAAATTTAGATTACTTAGAACATTTTCTACGGAAGTATCGCAACTACAATGCAAACCATGGCAAACAGACAAATACCGTTAATTTCGAACAAAATGTTTCTCATGATTATCACTCATATTTTAACACAAACGTGTCTTACGCTCGATTTTACCAAACTTTTACTCAAAGGATAACGCTAGTCGATATGCATAATTGACAACATTTCATATTTTTTAGTGCTACTTTTTATTGTCTGTTTTGAAAGAATTCAATATTAAAAGATACACGTATTTTTTTATTCACAAAAATTGCTATTTTAGTACGAAAATCCCTTTTTATTACGACTTCGAGTAGAAAGATCGTAAGTTAGCTAAATTTCATAAATTTCATACACATAAGAAAACGACGAAAAACGGTACAAAGTGTCAAATGTCACTGCCAAACACAAGTGACATTCCTAAAACAATTTTTTTTGGTTATAGTGGCAGCTCTGAATCAGCTATTTGACGTCACTTCCCCTTTAAATTATTTTTAAGATTTTGAACAAAAATATTGCGAAACAAACATTAAAAAATATTTATTTTTGTGATCTACATGCGTATATCTCGAAATGGTTTTCGATTTAGGGACTTCGAAAATTTTGAAACGATGTTAATTAATAAAAGAGGTCTACGTCCAGCAGTGGACTAAGAGAGGCTGATGACGTAAACTAAATATTATTATTCTCATTTGATTATTCATTGTTAAATAACACACGTAATAAAAACTTTAAAACATCTCGTTGAAAGGCTAGCATGCGAGCGAGAGGTGCAGAGCGGGACAGCGTGTGAGGTGTAAAGATGAACACGAAAGTGACGCGCGTTCTAGGGATGGGAAAGTGTCGGTACGACTGCTACTCCACCTGTCGATGTCTGAATGCTTAGCCAAGTTGCCAATCCCTAACCCTTATATATTGATTTAAACTTTCACGATAATCACTCATAATTTTAAAGACAAACGGGTCTTAATCGCGTAAACTTACGTTTAATTATATCCTGACGTTTCTTTCGGGTATGACGTTACACCCGAGGACGCAGGCAGACTCCACGTGACGTTATACGTGGTCTGCCTGCGACCATTAATTAATTAAGACCCGTTTGTCCCTAACACTTAGTAACGTATCGTAGTTTTCCTTCTCTGTCACTCTTTCATATTAGTGCGACAAAGGCAGTTAGCTGCCTTTCGTTTACGATTGACGCGTAAGCGTTAGCGATTGGCAACTTGTCTAAGCACCCACGTGGCTTATGATGGTCCCGTTTTGTCTATTAATTGTGCTACCCCTCACTTTCGTACTTGCATACTTGTTAGAACGTGACGGCAACGCCGACAAACTATTAGACGCAGTACTATCATAAGCCTACAGATCGGCTCAGACGATAAAAGCTCATTAACCCAGGTTTTGTTTACCATAATAATATTTGTGTAAGCGAATAAATTTCTATGATTTTTTTAATTTCTTACTATGGGATGACGCATATATTGGCATAGGTACGCATTTTGTCAGACTAAATTATTGTTACATACCTATACTTATACTTGTTGCATACTACGACAGTGGCGTTTTTGTGGCGTAACAAAAAGGCAAGTTCCATATTAAGTTCCTGAAACATTTTCGTTGATAAATCGATCTTGATCAGCTCAGTATACGAGGCATTTTTGAACGTTTCTCATAAATTCCTGAAACATTTTGGGTAATAAGTCGATCTTGCTCAGCTCAGTATACGAGGCATTTTTTACATTTCTCAAAAATTTACAAAAAAATGGGTAATTCTATTTTTCAAAAGGAGCAAAAAACCGGAAAAAAATTTCGATGTCGATTGCCGACATATTTATGTGGCGCATCCCTAAAGGTCACGGCCCACCGTCTAGAACCCGTTCCGCGGATACAACGCTAAATAATAATATCCTTAAAGGATATTCCATTCGCCTTAAGAGGCAAATGTGAATATTGAATAATTCCATACGCTTTTCCCGTATATTACTCGTAGTCCTAATATTGTATTATCGCCCACTTTACTCTGTATTATACAAGGTGCTCATGAGGAAAGGGAAAAAATTCAACATTGGATTTCTGACCAAATTTGAAGTTAAAAATGTCATGTGAAGTTTTCTGGATTCAGTCTATTTTAAGACAAAAGAAGCGATGGCTAGATGTCGTGAAGGCTGACATGAGTGTGAATAGGCTTACAGTAGAAGATGCCCAGGATCGCGTAAAGTGGAGGAAATGTAGCAGGAAAGCGGACCCTGGCAAAGGTCGGGATAACGATAGGTAGAAGAAGAAGTCTATTTTAAGACAAAATTAGATTTTTTCTGAAAACCGTTTTAGACCGCTATGATAAACGCATTTTAGGAAACGATTTTGTCACCATGTTAATGACAGATATCAAATGAACAAAAAAATCTTTAATTACCTAGCAAAAGTAAAACAAAAAACTTTAAAGGGTATTTTTTGCGATAGTTTCATTAATAAAATCCTTTGTGTATTAAAGCATTCAAAACATCAAAAAACCTAAAAAAAATCTTTTTTTTTTTTGCAGGTTTGACCAAAATTCATTTAACATTTTTTGGTTCTCTTATTCTCAAGAATATGATGTTTGAATTTTTCCTTTTCCTCATGGGCACCTTGTATACCAATCGTCACTAGACTATGTAAGCATTTGGAATTCACCCAGAAAGTGTCTGGCATAAAGGAAATCAACTCGCCTCCCTCTAAAAAAAGTTTCGCTCAATAGCAGGAAGTTTTGAATTTGGAATAAGAACGTGAATAGACCGTTGAAAATAGGTTTGTTTTATAGTATGATTCACTCTTTGGAATTTTAGTTTTTTTTTTGTTTTCGTTGTTTGAATGCGTTGATGTTTGCTGGAGTCTTTATTACTTTAAAAGGTGGCTTTCTTTGATTTTGTTAATGTAATAAATGCTACGTGATGTATGTTACTTTTAACCGACTTCAAAAAAGGAGGATGTTCTCAATTCGGCCATTTTTTGTATGTAACATACATATTACATACTACATACTGGATATCTCTAAGAATCGTGATCCAATTTTTTAAATCAAACGGGTATAAGTCCAAGATAAACCCGTTGGCATTTGCCCCAAGTCGGGATCTGATGATGGGATCTTGGAGAAATGGGTTAAAGTCTTATTTAATTTGGTGATTATTAAGTAACTAACTTACAAAGCTGGCTATAAATATACATTTTATTAATAATACAGTCCGGCTCCTATAACATAAAGTTTCTTCAATCGTTTCACCATCGAATAGCCTAAAGTTTACAAGTATTTTTACTCCGTTGTTGCACTGACGTCACTATACACATAGCTTCTTCTTCGGCGTTACCCTCTTGACAGAGTGGTCGTGGCCGTCACGTAGGTTGTGTTGCCCGATGTACTATGCGACGCCATTCCGTGCGAACTGCCGCGCTTCTAGTGCATTTATTCAGTGGAGCATCCACGGTAGCCTTCACTCCGTCTGTCCACCTCATCGGTGAACGTCCTCAAACACACATAACACAATATTGAAAATATCTCGCTTTTCTTATCTTAGTTACAGACTAATCATTGGATAAGGAGATACCCAGAATCGCCACGCTGGCGCTGTGCAAGCGGGTTGGCGATCGCAGTTGTGTGTCCACTACTTTGAGGATTTAGTATGGGGAGACGGTATCGCTATAACTTTCCTAACAAAACATTCTGCCAATTTCCGAGGGGGACGAGGTAGCACACATGTAAACGATCTAACTACAAATGCATTTCTTCTTCTAGTTACTACTCACGCACACTTAAACAATACCACAACACTAAGTTAAATTATCACACTAATACAGTAAAATTTCTATGCGTACACAATTTCAAACTATCGACGTAGGTGTAATCGAACCGATTAATATGGCTTTCAAGTGTCTGAAGATTATCGTATCGATATATTTTTCTAAACGTCATAGATTGACGTGCACCTTGGTACTATATATTGTTGTTTTGAGTATTTAAATAAAAGTAAACAGACAAATAGTAACAGTTATTAATTAATCAACCAATTTTAATACAAAACCGCCTGAATGTCTTGCCATTAACCTACTTCAATTGATTATGTTTTCGTTTATCGCGATCTTTGACTACGAAGGCTGTAACTGTAAGGAAAGTCTCGGTCAATCACGTGCATTTCGAAATCCGTAAATAAATTATAATATTTAATAAATAATATTAATTAGCGGTTGTGAAAGAAAACAATGTATGTCCATACGAGTGTACATACGAGTATTATTTATTTTGTTGTAGTAAGAAAGTTTTAGTTAGCTGGGGTAAAACTCACTGAGGCTTAATTGTGAATACTCGTAAGGATACAATTTGAATACAAGTGCGTAGGTACAAGGTGCGTAGGTGCGTATACATACAAGTTTTTGCAATAAGGCCGGTGATATTGATATTCCTTAGTGATATTTTAGTAAGTACCTAAATACAATTTATAATATAAGTCCAACTAGCGTTAAGTAGCACTTGTAAAAATGAAGTTATTGAATTCGATAAGACTGTGTTTTTATTTACTTACTGTGAGAACACTAATATACGTAAACACAAGTGTCCGTATCTCGACATTTTATACCTACTCTCGACATTGTGTCATAAAGAGTAACGTTCACATCACTATGTATTTTCGCGCGTAATACGTATTCCAAATAAGCGCAATAAATATTCAACCTTATTGGCTTACATATAAGCTTAACATTAGACCAAGGCAGAGTCTTCTGTCTTACTTGATTCACTAAGTCTGATATTTCCTACAAAATTTAAAGATGGGTAGACCTTATTAACCTTAAATACGAGAATACAATAAATGTCAAACTTTCTCCATCAGTTAAAAATGAAAATACGAATTGTGTGCGATATTTTTGAAACCGATTTTGCTATCGATTCCCTGGTACTTGATTTTCTTGAACAATTTTATGTAATAAAATGTTGTAATATAAACAAATAAAGGCAATATATGAAAGGGTATCGCATATTTTGTATACATGATGTATTTGAACGAGTTTTGAATTCATACATAGCACATACAGGCCTTTTGACGGAGCTTGTTACGGGTACATAACGATTACAAGACTGCGAAGAATCGATTAATGAAATAGTTTTTATAAACAGGTTTGGTCAATGTACAAATTCTTGGTCAAAGTCTTTGGCAGAGGGGAAACGATATGAAGCCGACTCCATTACTAAATCCTCAAAGGTCCACTATGATGACGCTGCTGCACATCATATTTTTTTATACGAGTAAATGAATGGTATATGACACTTCAATATCATAGTCGATTTTTACGACATGAGAAGACCTTGGGATGGTGACAAATGCATTCTTACTGCCGTCACCATGCGTCCAACAGCTTATACAGGGTGTTTTTTTTTCGACCGTTCAAATTCTACGTAGTGAATGTGTAGGTCATACTCACCAACTTTTACTATGGGGACAAAGTCGAAATCGCGAAAAAAAATCAGCTGTTTCATACAAATTGGCGGCATTACGCCGGCCGAAATGTATGAAACAGCTGATTTTTTTTTCGCGATTTCGACTTTGTCCCCATAGTAAAAGTTGGTCAGTATGACCTACACATTCACTACGTAGAATTTGAACGGTCGAAAAAAAAACACCCTGTATGTATGATATGGCACTTGTAGCATTGCTTATATTATAACTATTAGAAGTAACATTTGATTTAATTTCGCGTGTTGTGTGAAGATTGTGGCGTCTGTGAATATGCACCATTTTGTTATTAAATTTGCGCAGATTATACAGTATTAGAGCAGATACATAACTCACAAAATACAACTCAATTAAGTCCGCCATTTGTACTGTATTTTTTTGTAACAATGCGATAATTCACATCATCACATCATCAGCCTGTGATAGTCCACTGCTGGACGCAGGCCTCTCCTATTTAACTATATACGTATAGACGCAGTTCACGCAGTAAGAGGTAAATGCCCATAATCGCAACGCTGGGCAAGTCGCGGATTGGCAATCGCAGTAATGTGTCCGTCCACTATGATGACGCTGCTGACCATAATTAATGTTGGATCAAATAATCGTCAGTGACACTTCCCTTAGTCGACTCTTACGTCACCCGCAAGAGGAGTTGTTGAGGTGGTGACAAGCGTATTCTTACTTTACCTATATAATACAATTTTTCAGTTGAATGAAAATAAAGTTAAACAAATATGGCTGACATTCCATATTATTTGACGTCTTTGACACAAATCGTGAAACACGTTCGCAGATATATTTTTACGTTAATTCTAATAAATAACAATAATTTCAACAAAAAATGTATGTAAACTTCAGGTTTAAGGTTTTAAGTTGTGATAAAACTAAGATTGTGTTCTGAAAGTACATGATTATGAAATAATTCAAGTTAGCAGGTTTGTTTACCTTTTTAGGCTTTCGTAGCCAAAATGGCAAAAACGGAACACTTATAGATTCGTCATGTCCGTCTGTCACAGCCGATTTACTCGGAAACTATAAATGCTACAGTAATGACATTTGGTAAGAATATGTGTTGTTTGAACCGCTACAGAATAGGCATGATGACTGGCAAGTCAAATCAGCATCTTTTTTCGAACTGTCAAAACGATCACCATTATTCACCAGTATGGAATTTTATATGAAATACTCAAAAGTGACGTCACGTTTGAGTAGAGCCAAATGACCTACTCTTTTAAGTTCTTTTCAATTTATTAAATAGAAGTTCTGTACAAAAATTACTGCAATCTACATCTTAGTAATATTTTCTTCGTGTATTATGTCGTGCATAATATTAAATAATTTATTTTAACTACAGTCATCATCCCTATTATGATACTAAATTGTAAAAAAAAAATCTGGTTGGGGCCTCCATACATATGTAACTGAGGGATATAATTTTTTTTATTTATATAAGCGTGTGGAAAACCAATAGCAAGGTCTTTGAAAATGATATTAAGGTTTATACATATATCACATTTTTATTTAAACGAACAGTTTTCGAAATATCAGCTCTCAAAATCTAAGTAATATGTCTCCCCCCTCTATTTTTTAAACTACGAGGTAAAACATTCAAATAAAAATTATGCTTTGTATAATAATAAACTATCTATCAACTGTTTTTGATTTAATTAAATTATCACATATAGTTTTTGAGATAAGTTGATTTAACTATATTTTTTTAACGATAAATTGATAATGGTACGTAGCCATTCGCGCGCGAGTCCAACTCGCCTTTGGCCGGTTTTTTCTACTTTTAACTGAAAAATGGTATACATATCTGATATTAATTTAGTAATCTATAGTAGTTTTATTAAGCCGGCAACCAACATACAGTATAAAGTAATAAGACCCAAAATAAGATAATCGCGTCTTGAGGGCAACAGACGAAGATAAAACGATCAAAATGCAAATGAATATGTCTATATTGTTATAAACGATAATAACATCATGAGACATTTTATATAAATCGACCTAGTCCCACGGTAATGTCAATTAAGGTTTATTGTTTGTAACCTACGAAATACATAATTATAAATCTATAATATATGACTGCCCGGGCCACATTAGAGTTTTTTGATGTTTAACAATGTTGTGTATTTTGTTACTTAATATGTACAAATCTACAGTTTTTTTGAATACGTTACAATTGAAAACTACGCTTTTCCCTATGAGAATAATAATAGTACATTATATCAGAGGCCGGGAAAATGAGGATTTCCGGCCAAGTTGGTAAACAAATAGGAAAGGTCGAGGCCGGGAATCCGTTTTCACGCCGAGGCATGTATAGTGCTTTTCTCAAACATACAAAGAAATATAAAAAATAATAATGACAATGTTATCGAAATAAAAAAAAAGTAACTTTGCTGGCCTAGGCCTGAAAAGTGTTATGAAATTCCATGTCCATTCCAGTGAGTTACTGCGCCCTAAAAGCAATACTTCCGAGTCTATTTTAAGGAAAGTAAAGACAATATTTCATTGCATGTTTGAGAAAAATATATTATGTTATAGGACACTTAATATTAAGTGTAAGTGATCCCATTAACCCAGCCCCCCCCCAACCCTCATACAGTCTGATACAGTTCGGCGTTGAAGGCACCAACTTCAATGTATCTCGAGTTAAATGGGTCACTTTCAACCCTTGTGTAACAATCTACTATTCCTATTATGTAACACACACACACAGACTGTCCATTTGGGATTTCTGCCAATGCAATACCAACATTGACATTGCAACAGGTATAATTCGAAACAGTACAGTCACGTCTAATAATATGTATACATTTCGGAACGTATGTTAAAGGCATAAGGATCAAAATCGTATATATATTATTAGAGTCGACCGTACACACACGACTCCTAAGGGATAGTACAGTCGGTATCAGATATATCAAAGCGGTTAGGGTAAAATAGTACATTACTGCAAAAGCCGGGAAGTAAGATCTTGCAGGCCGAATAGAGATATAAGGCCTGCAAGTCTTTTCCCGGCTGAAGCTTGTATAGTGCTTTTCTCCAACTTGTAATGAAATAAGAAAATAAATGTTACTAATCAGTTTCATGTATTCACGTCTGTCATAATTTGACGTTTAAAAACAAAAGAAAGGTACTTTGCAGGCTAAGGCCTGACATTTTGTATGAAATTCCTTTTAACCATTGTTCGCTCGTAGAACCCGAAACTACGTACTTCCATAATTGATTCGAGGTACGTCATGTAAACATTTCATTGCAAGTTTGAGAAAAATATGGAACCTATCATCATATCATATTTAAAAGACAAACTGGTCTTAATGGCGTAAACTTACGTTTAATTATATTCCGACGTTTCATTTGATTGATGACAGGCAGCAGCGTCATCATAGTGGGCACATTACTGCGATCGCCAATCGGCTTGCCTAGCGTGGCGATTATGGGCATTTACCTCCTAATGCGACTATACGCATAGTTAATAGGAGAGGCCTACGTCTAGCAGTGGACTATCACAGGCTGATGATGTTTCGTAATCGTGAAAGTTTAAATCAATATATCATCATGCCACCCGAAAAACCCATACCCATGGACCCTAACGCCATGACATTAGCCTGCTCAGATATTTATGAGCGCCCTGACTGCTTCGATATATCTGAAATCGACTGTACTAGAAGGTTCTCTAAGGAAACTGTGTGCTTTGTAACAGAATGGCTTGAATAGAATATTAAAAGCATAGTTCATGGGTCACTAGTTTACCAACCATATTATGAAGTACCTACTGTATCTACCTACATATTGGACACATACCATTCGTAAGTAGAACCTAAAATACAACCAACCAAAAGCATGTCGGACCATGCTCAGTTTACGGTTTAGTAGTTATTCAAAAATGGCTCGGCCGCCTTTTTTCATATTTTTTGGACAGACGGACAGACGGACAGGCGGACAGAGAGACGGCCAGACGGACATGGCGAAACTATAAGGGTTCCGTTTTTGCCATTTTGGCTACGGAACCCTAAAAAGTATAAGACAATTTAAAAACTTCCATTATTTCATAATCACGCACTATTAGAACACAAATCTTGGTTCTATCACCAACTCAAATCTTATATTTTGAGTTCACGTATACTTTTAGGTAAAAGTACGATAGGTAATAGTAGTAGTGTATTTTTTAGGCTCTAGTGCGAGAAGTGTGTCATTTTACGTCAGGTTTGAAACTTCGGAGGGCCATCTGTATCTGTACTAAAAAACGTCGTACGATACACGTGCAAAAACGAAATTCGTAACTCGTGTCGATTTAAAACATCGCCACTCGTTTCGAATTTCATGTTTTTTGCACTTGTGTCGTAATGTACTATTTTAGGTTTGTTTACATTTTTATCGTTTTCTACTGCCACACGGAATAGATCAGTAGTTTTGAATTCTTTTATATTAATCACGTACTATGATTAGTGATTGACATATATAAGTGCCCTTCTGGCAAACCACAAAGTGGGACTTTTTACAAAAAAGTTCACATTTATACTCTACTTCCTATTACCAGGGATCGGAACCGGTTTTTTAAAAAAACCTCGAAATAGCTCAATATTTTAAAATGTTTTACACTCTTTATGTAGTATTCAACATCTTATGTAACTATTAACATCATATTTTTGAATTACTCCATTAACAAAAACAATATAAACCGAAGAACGAAAAAGAACGGAATTCGAACCGTTCTTTTGTATGGAGAAAAAACCGGTATCCGATCCCTGCCTATTACACACGCCGGCAATGAAAACGGGTCAGTTGTTTTTTTTTCATAGAAAATAATGCAAACATGGAGATTTCAAATATTTTTATAAAAATATTTATAAAATAAAATAATAAAATAAAATAAAATAAAAAGCCTTTATTTTCAGATACAATGAATATACATATTTGTTTAAAACTATACATTACAATTCTATTATCTCGCATCTCTTGTATTCATTGCCTGCTTGCCCTTCGGCAAAGGCCTCCTCCAACCGTCTCCATTCTCTGCGATCTAGTGCCACTCTGTTCCAGGTGGCTCCTGCTACCTGCGCAATGTCGTCATCCCATCTGAGTAGGGGTCTTCCTTTGGATCGCTTCCCCTCTCTAGGGTACCACTGAGTGACAATTTTGCTCCACTTGTCTTCACCTCGAATTATATGGCCTGACCACTTCCATTTTAATCTTTTAGTCTTTTTTGTGAGATCTTGCACTTTCGTTCTGTATCTTATTTGGGTATTTCGCCATCTGTCGTTCTTACGGATACCTAGCATGCTCCTCTCCATGGCTCGTTGGCAGCATGCTAATTGTGACATGGTGGTTTTCGTGAGAGCCCAGGTTTGGCTGCCATACATTAGTACTGGCAAAACACATGTATTGAATAATTTGCCTTTTGTATTAGAATGTAGGTTTTTATCCTTGAACACTTCTTTTAGGGACCAGTATCTTTTCCACCCATTTGCAGTTCTTCGCTCCAGTTCTTTCTGTATGACATCTTTAGGGGAAATTATTTGTCCAAGATAAATATATTCATTTACATACTCCACCAATTCTTCTCCCACCTTGATGTTGGTCCTGTTGCCATTTGTCATCACCTTTGTTTTTTCTAGATTGATGGTTAATCCTACAACCTTACTGTGGGCCTCTATGTCATTTATCATTTTGTTTATTTCTTCTGCATTTTTCCCAAACAAGACAACGTCATCTGCAAATCTTAGATGTGTAAGATGGTAACCACTAATACTAAGACCATATTGATCCCAGTTTAGGTCTCTGAATACCATTTCTAAGACCGCAGAGAACAGCTTTGGCGATAGAGGGTCCCCTTGTCTGACACCTTTTTCTATATTGAAGGGCTCTCCTTTCCTCTCTAGTTGGATGCAAGATGTGCTATGTTTATATATGTTACTAATTATCCTAATATATTTGCTCTGTATGCCTTGTTTTTTCAGTGCTAGCCATATTTTGTTGTGTATGAGAGAGTCAAAGGCTTTGCTATAATCGATAAATGCAATGTAGTATGTTAGGTTATATTCGTTGTATTTCTCTATAATTTGTCTCACAACATGGATATGGTCCAGCACTGAGAAGCCTTTCCTAAAGCCGGCCTGTTCTTTTGGCTGTTCCTCAGCCAGTCTTGTTTCTATTCGCTTTAGAATAATTTTCCCAAATATCTTGTAAACATTAGACATCAGGCTTATGGGCCTATAATTCCCAATATCGTGTTTGTCTCCCTTCTTATATATTAGGATTATGTTGGACTGCATCCATTGGTTTGGTATAGCTTCGGTGTCTAATATTTCGTTGAAGAGATCTGTAAGGATAGGCGTTATTGCTTCTTTGGCTTGCTTCAGTACCTCATTACTTATTCCGTCTGGTCCAGGAGCTTTGCCCATGCCTTGCGTTTCTAAGGCCCTTTCAACTTCTTCCTGCAGTATTGTGGGAATGTCAGAGTTCTCGTTCAGTCCTACCTCACTGTGGATTGTTGTGTTCCTGTACAGTTCCTTGTAAAATGATGTAGCGATTTCTATAATATCTTTTCTTCTGTATTGGTGTTGGTTTCTATCCTTTACTTTTACAATCCAATTCTTACTTTGAGATAGCTCCTTGTAGGCTTTCTTGATACCACCTGTCTGTATTATATGGTGCTCAATCGTTTTCATTCTTTTCTTAAATTTTTGTTAATTTCTTTACTAATTTCTGAAATCTGTTTCCTTCTTCCAATTGTATCTTTGTTGCTTATAAGGGATTTTCTTTGTTCAAGTAGTTCAATTGATTTTCCTGACATCCAGCTTGAGTCCTTTTCTTTTTTAGTTACACATTGTTGTGTTGTTTTGTTGATAGTTTCTTCAAATAACTTATATTTTCCCATGATATCAAGGTTTGACGACTTTTCTTTAAAACCTTTGAAGTTATGAGCCATAGTTTCTGACAGTTGTGTGTAGGGTTGGTTGAGAGTTTGGCCTCGATCCTTTCTTGGTCTGGGATTTCTTCCCTTCCCTGATAATTCAGCTCTAACCATCCTATGATCGGTGTTGAAATTGAATTGGTTGATGACACTAACATTTGTAAAATTCTTCGGTCTATTGCTTGTAATGAAGTCAATTTGGTTTTTCGTTTTCCATCAGGAGAGATCCAGGTCCACATTCTTTTGTTTTGTTTGTTAAACATAGTATTCAGGATTGTCAGGTTATTTTTCAAGAGCAAAGTTTACAAGCATTCCTCCATTTCTGGTACGACTCCTGTCACTGTAGGTAAATGGTCCTAAGTTTAATTTTTCTTCTGCTAGTCGATCGCCTATTTGACCGTTGAAATCGCCCATTACCACAAGGTTTTTATGAGCATGGGTGAGGGCCTCATTTAGATCATTATAAAATTGGTTCATTTCCTCCTCGTCGGCTTGTTCTGTGGGTGAGTAAATTTGTATTATTGTCCATGGATCCCTGAACCCTGGCAAGTTAAGATTTAGGATTGCTATTCTTTCTGACACTCCAACGAATTTATCTACAAATGGTGTTAGGTAGCTTTTCATGATAAAGCCCACCCCATGTCTGCCAGGGGTCTCACCTTTGAAGTAAAACAAATGATCCCTATCATTGATGATTTCTTCGCCTACTCTCCTTACCTCGCAGAGGCCTAAGATGTCCCATTTCATCTGTTGCAGTGCATACTTTAATTCTAGGAGGTTTTCTTCGGAGTTCAATGTTCGAGTATTAAGGGTTGATATGTAGATTTTAGTGTTGAGATTGGTATTATTGGTATTGGTTGTGTTAGTTGGAGGGTGGTGGTCGCTGTCCCCACGATGACCAATCGGCTTGGGGAGCTTGTTTTTGCTTCTGTATAATACTGATGTTGCTTCAGTTTGTTGTATATGTTGTTTTGGTATTGTTTCATCAGATGGAGGGTGATGGTCTACAGCCCCACGGGGACCAGCCGGATTGGGGCCCAGAGTGTTTGTTTTGTATGTTGTTGTTGTTTGGTTGGAGTTTGACTTCCAGGATTTGGAGTACTGTAGTTGCTATTGTTCGTTTGAAATGTTGGTTAAGGAATTCGATCTTGATCTGTTCATAAAATCAAATGCGTTCGTTTTATTTATTTTTAAGGGTGCTGATAGAACTGCCTCAGTGTTGCCAGATAGTGGTGATTTTGTTGGGGATATTTTCCTTTTCTCATTCCTTTTTTCTTGAATTGATTTTTCTTTTATAATTAGTTTGTCATATCTGATTAAAGCAATATTGCCTTTTTTTATTTCCTCTTCTTTTTGAATCTTCAGATCTCTTCTTTTGTCCATTACATCTTTGGGGAAGTCTTCAGTGACATAGATATTTTCAGGAAGCCTTTTGCAGTTTTTTAAAATTAGCATTCTCCTCCAAGCTACGGTTAACTTCACTAATATTGGCCTCTTCTTTTTGTCATCCTTTCTACCCAGTCTCCGGACATCACTTATTTCCCATTTATCAAAGCTTTCGGATTCCCCGTCCTTCACTACGGTATTTAGGGTTTTTAGAACCACTTCTAAAAGTTCAGTGTCGTTCTGCTCAGATTCCTGTATTCCGTGTAGAATTAAATTATTTTTCCGTACTTCCCTCTCTAGGTTATGGACTTTTTTCTGGAGTCCGTTAATTTCTTCTTTTAGTTTTGAGTTGTCTTCGACCAACGGCTTTAACTTTTCATCCATTGTAGACGATACGCTTGCTTTAAAATTGTCTGTAAGAGCATTTGTATGTTTCTCGAAGTCTAATTTGAGCTCTTTCATATTTTTTTCCATTCTGTTAAGGAACGTTTCAAGTGCCTTTTCAGTTGACATTTTATTTTAATTTTCTACTAATTTGGTAGAAAACTTTCCACTATGGTATCACTAGGTCGAGACTGGTATCCCTATTTTAGGGTAATTCGGTTTATTGTTCTGGTAACACCGTGCGAGCTGTCAGTGTCAGTATGATGTCAGTTGTCACTAAGTGACTAAGCGGATGTGTTACTGTGTATACTTGTTGTTATGTATATGACTCGCGACACACTTTTCACTGTTTTTCCTTCGAAATAACACTAATTTTGCACGGATTTATAGTTAACCACAGTCTAGGGGTGTTGTTTTTCTTTAATGTCACGTTTTTAATGTTCCAAAGCTGTTTTAACACTGGATTATGAATAAAATCACTCGACGACACAAAAAGCGGTTAGTACTTGACAGTTGCGAAACCGGAAGTCTATTTATATCTATTTATAAATCAGATTGTATTGGAATTTCCCTAAATTTATAAATAAACCCAAAAAAACTTTAAAATTATCTGTCACTTAAAGTAGCATTAATGAACAATAACTACCTGTTAAAAAACCAAATTTACTAAAATTATATATATACACTACCTGTGTGAAAATGTAAATATTATAGTTAAAATATAATAATAAGGTTTCAACATTGTATAAACTTATGTTAAAAATCTTACGATTCACTCTTGCTTGCACGTGGGTAAATTGGGTTTAATGCCTACGTTACCTTTTTACCTACAACCTACTGGCCGCTCCTAAACTAGCTTATATTTTAGATAAGAATTATGATTAAGTTAGGGCACTCTAGGTCTATTAACACATCATGTATTTTTACATTGTTATTTTTATGACTGTTTGTTGCCTAAATAAATTAAAAAAAAAAATAAAAAAAATTGTCGTTAAGTCGGTTTGTATAGACAAAAATGAAGACCGTTAAAAAAAAATGGTAAATCGAGTTTTTTAATCATGAGTTGCTATGTTTATATCTACAGAGTCATCTGACGATAAAGTTCCGTGTTTTTCAGATCGGGTAAAAACTTCAGGGAAATTCCAATACAATCTGATGTTAAAAACGGTTCCACTTGTTTTATAAATATTAATTTTAAATATTTGTAATCAGCATGTTTCCAGTATTTTCTATGAAAAAATTCACCTGACCCGTAATCATTGAACGGGGGTGTAGATAAGGTGGCCTATATGCTTGCTTGCGACTATCCTAACCATATTTGCGTGGATTATTATGCAACCATAAGCGAACGTCAGATTTCGAGGATTTACTTCTCATTTGCATAGGCCACTTACATACCTACTCAAGTACTCAGCCGTTAAGCCCATCATTCCCGGCGTCTGCAGTAATGTACTATTAACTTCATCCCAACATTTCGAACACTTTACAGGGCAGGGGTCACCCATAGACCACGAACCCTGTAAAGTGTTCGAAACGAAGTTAAATTTAATTGATATATGCGAGTTTATCAGTTTTCACTATCAGGCTGTCGTAATATGGTTATAGTGATTGACATATATATTTCTCTTGCAAACCACAAAGTGAGACTTTTTACAAAAACGCTCACATTTATACTCTACTTCCTATTAGATAAGGTGGCCCATATACTTGCTTGCCACTATCCTAACCATATTTGCGTAGATTATTATGCAACTATAAGCGAATGTCAGATTTCGAGGATTTACGTCTCATTTGCATAGGCCACTAAGATAAGGGCGGTCTTTAACATTATCTAACCGCTCTCGCTTCAGCTTATGAAAAGACAATGGATTCATCACAGAATTAGATTTGGAATTTGGATAGAAGAAACAAGTTCGTTCATTTGTATGGCGGCCGAGCGTGTCAGATTTTGTACTGAAGTTGTTACTTGCCTATGATTTTAAATATGTCTCAGGCCCTTGAGTATTCTAATTTTTTTGTGTTGTTGCAATTAATAATACTTAAAGAGGCATTATTTATGTTTTTGTTCACTTCAACTTACAAAATTTGACGCCCGAAAGCTGCAAGCTGCGATTAAAGACGGACAACTCAGTGGATTTCACTGAGTTCATTTGACACGCTAAGTAGATATAACTTTATTTAAATAATTAATATTATACAAAGAGTATAGCCGGGGCTAAATGAGAATAAAATTATAACTATTTTAGTACAGATGGTGCCCTTTTTAGGCTCTAGTGCGAGAAGTAGCTCATTTTACGTCAGGTCCAAAACTTCGGAGGGCCATCTGTACTAAAAAACGTCGTGCGAGACACGTGCGAAAAAGAAATTCGTAACTCGTGTCGATTTAAAAAACTCGCTATCGGTCGTATTTTAAAACATCGCCAATCGTTTCGAATTTAATGTTTTTCGCACTTGTGTCGTAATGTACTATTTCCTAACTAGTGAGGAAAGTAAACTTCGCGTGCTTAAATTTCTCTTTTTAAGGCACTTGTAATGAATAAAGTTGTTCGATACACGTGAAAAAACTTCTTTTTAACTCGGGTGATTGTCGTACTCGTTTCACTCGGGCTCCAACTTTCACACTTTGAAATGTACTATTTCCCCTTACTAGCTCGTAAAGCGCTCGTTCATCTTTTAATACGAACGGGTAAAAACGCATCTTATTCGCAATTCGCTCCTTTCGCTTGCTCGTCTTTCAATTTCATACTCGCGGGTAAAATACAACTTTGCACCCTTGTCTATTAAATTGCAGGAACATACTTGAAAGTAGGTGTCTGAGAAATTTCATGAGAATTTAACAGTGAGATCTCATTGAGAATGTTTCCATGAGAACTTACAAAAAAATTTATAACACTTTTTTATAAGTTCTCATGGAAACGTTCTCAATGAGATCTCACTGTTAAATTCTATAATTCTATAATTATTTTATACAGCAAATAAGTAAACAAGGCAGTAAATATAACTCATAAGGCATGTAGTACGGTCTTGGCTTTATTCGATTTTTTGTTAAATTTAGATTCCCGAGAACATTATCTATGGAAATTTCGCAACTTATGAAACTTCTCGGCACAATGCTAGTTGTAGCTAAGTACCTGGTGCCTGCCTATCAACCTGAAGGTTTTGGGTTTGAATCCACGCGAAGGCATTAGTTAAGTGGATATAATATAGAAGTGCCAGTGCGTAATATGTTAACAGAAAATATTTATTTAAATCACGATACTATGTTCATTTACCTTTTATTTATTTAAAAAAACACAAGATAAAAATATGAACACAGTAAAGAAAAATTATAAATAAAAAATTGCCCCAGGTCTTGCTGGGGAGGTAGAGTGCCCAGAAGGCTGGCCGCATTGCCGCGCTGGACTGCTATGCTGAGTCTATGCGCGAAATACTGGCGCCCTCTGGTCACCCGACGCCTGTATAAGGCGCTTGGAAATGTCCTTATAGAGGCGACGTGCACTTGGCGCACGGCCCCAGAGTTTAAAATTTTATGCTCATTTATAAATTTTCCTATGTAAGGTACACTTGGGTAAGATCGGACTATTTTTCGATGAGTTGAAAGGATGTCGCAAAAATCATAAATTTGTTCTCACTGACTTTTACCTTCAGATGTGTGATGAACGTGATAAAAAAAAAATCAAGCTTACAATATAAATTTAGCTTAGCTATGGAGCTGGCTAGCTATGGATGGAATAGCTTAGGAGTAATTGACTCTCAAACTTGCACAAATTTTTTTCAAGACACACCCCCCCGAATACCTTCTTGGATAAGATCGGACTAGTATTTAATTTCAATTCTAAAGTAAGGAGAAGAAGGTGCATAGCTTCCTGTTAAAGATCGGAACTCCAAAAATTCTCGAAAAAACCACTTTTTTTTAAACGTTCACAGCTGACGACTGATGCTGCTGAGCGGTTTCTGCATACTAGCGAGAGGGGCGGGGTGAAATGGCGTCATGCAAAATATTGCAAGTGAGGAAAAAATACTACTATTTTAGTAGTTATTGCGGTCATCCGATCTTACATTCGATCCGATCTTAGCCGGGTGTACCTTATTTATCATGTGTTTTAGCAGAGGAGTATGTTAGTTTTGATAAATGTAATAGTATTATTTTTAGGGTGACAATATCGAACTTTGACAAATTGACATCTAAAAGCCTTCAGCGCGGCTTAAAATCAGTAATGTGTCCTTACCTTTAGAACTGTGTATACCATACTGTGTAATGTATTCTTAATTTAGTTTCCATTCATCCTGCTCGTACTCACATACTGCTGAGAGTGTGAGAGTGAGAAGGATATTTAGAATAATACAATCTGTACAGTTTGCTGAAAAGTATAAACTAAATTAGTTTTCGTATTTATTAGGATACTTGATAAATTTACAATTATGGATTTTTTTACACTTAGATACATTAGGAATTAGAAATTGGCACCTATACCAATCGACAGTAGAATCTAAAATAATGTAAAAAATAAGTCTGACTTTCCGTACGTAACATTTGACGTCGTTGCTCCCGTACAAAAATTAAATAATAATCAAGCTAAAAACATTTGACATACCTTTTGGTATAGGTGTGTATTTAAACAAATTGATAACAAAATAGGAAAACGGTAAATCACGCAATTGGCGTTAGTAGCACTAATTTAGATCATCATCATCATCATCATTATCAGCCTATGATACTCCACTGCTGGACGTAGGCCTCTCCTGTTAACTATGCGTATAGACGCATTAAGAGGTAAATGCCCATAATCGCCACGCTGGGCAACCGGATTGGCGATCGCTAATTTAGATATTTGTTATAAATTAAAGTTTACTAAATGATAATGAATATAGGAACTTCTTTAAAATCGTAATGTTTTATAAATAAAATGGTAGGTTAACACTTCAAAGTGTAAAAACACATCAACATTTTAACTCTACATATAATATTGTGCAATAATGTATAATTACATGCTAAGTAGGGGATGCCCGGGCTACTTGGACCGTCGGGAAAGATGGACCATCAAATTACAAAGGACTAGTAATTAATAATGACCGTGTGGTGACGGCAGTAAGAACATATTTGTCACCACCCCAACTCCTCCTGCGGGTGTCATAAGAGTCGACTAAGGGAATGAAGTGTCACTAGCACGCGACGAACACGCCGCGCGTACGCTTCGCTTTCAAATCGCTTGTAAATCGCAAGTGTGATAAGGCCCTAATACTTAACCCAAAAAAGTTGAGTTCTGAAAGTGCGTGATTATGGAAAAATGCAATTTTTTAGGTGTGTATACATTTTTTCCTTTTTTTACTGGCGCACGAAATATTTGTTAGCTATATATTATGTTAAAGTGAATGCTATTGTAGAGTCAAGTTTTAATCTATTATTTTTTATTGTATTTGTAACTAGAAGCCGGTGTGTGTGAGTGCAGTAAATATTAATGATATGGCCAAAAAATCAAACTAATAATCATTCACCAAAGCAAGTAAACTAAATGATTATCATGTCATAACCAAACATACTTATTTTATTTATTGATATACAGCTAGTTATAGCAAATAGTGTTACGGGAAAAATCACAAGTGACAACTTTGTCTCGGTTGTCACTTAACTCATGTTTCGGTATTTATTGCAATAAAATTGATTTGTTCCCGATATTTTTTTTTGTTTTCCACTTCTTAATTATGTATAACAATCATTTCTTTTAAATTAATGGTTTGTGTCTCCTTCCTGACAACCTTACTCGTACTTCCCCTATACAAAGTACTGGCAACATTATGTGATCTTAGCTTTGCACTCACGCAAATGTTACATTAAACGCCGGATTAAATTAAAAGCGGCTTAATATACTAAATAAAGTCTTTAGTACAGTCAGTTAAATATTTTTTTTAGTACACATGATGCCTTCTTTACGCGCTAGTGCGAAAAGTGATTCATTTTAGGTCCGGTCGAAATCTTTGGAGGGCCATCTGTACTAAAAAACATCGTACGAGACACGTGCAAAAAGGAAATTCGTAACTCGTGACGATTTTGAAAACATCACCACTCGTTTCGAATTTCATATTTTTCGCACTTGAGTCGTCATGTACTATTTAGTACAGATGGTGCCTTTTTTACGCGCTAGTGCGAGAAGTGGCTCATTTTACGTCAGGTCCAAAACTTCGGAGGGCTAATCTGTAATAGAAAACGTCGTACGATACACGTGCAAAAACGAACTTTTTAACTCGTGTGGATTTAAAGCACTCCCTTTGGCCGTATTTTAATTTATAATGTACTAATTTACCGCAGTCTTTAGCCGAGGATGCTCTGGACGAGGGACCTCGTAATGGGTCGAAACATGTCCAGCAATAATCGACATAAATTACGTGAGTAACCCGGTTCGAGCATATTTTAATATGCTTGAGTCTGTTAGTTATAATTCTAAAAATATATAATTCTTAAAGTTATTTTCTTTATGATCGACATTTATCAACCTAGACCCACAGTAAACTCAATTAAAGTTCATAATGTTGATACCGAGCATACACATCGACGCTGGAAAGGAGAAATTGGATAAGCGACACTTTTGAAGATATTGAGTTATATACACCGTTAGAATCGGCAAATTTTTCTGCGTCGAATGAGCTAGGTTTCGTATCCATCTGACAACTTTTGTGTCGCTTATGCCATCTGTGATTTAGAGAACTTTCGATCATTTCTTATTACTAAACGACTTGGTTTTTGACAACTTTTAGGAAAATGGAGATTAGATAAAATATAATTCAACATTATGAATCTTGGATTATCTTACCTATTTATTTGTCATGACAGGTTAAATTTTACTTGGATATTTTTGCTGTGTAACAACTAATCATCACTTGTGGGTTAGCTATTTCTACCTGACTGTATTATAATTATGTTCTTATGTCGTTTGGTCAATTTTACCTTTATCTTAATTTAAAATTTAAGACGGTTAGACAATATTACTTGACTATGATATCTGAACTAATGGCGTTTATCCATTTCTACCCCTACATTTATTTATGAACCATTTGTCGCTTAGGTATCCCTTTTTACCTGAATTTACATTAGAATACTACTGTCACTTATCCTAATTTGCATGAATGAAATGTCTGTCAAATAGTTAGCAACAATTTGCATACATAAATGTCTGCTATTATTCTTTGTCACGTTATGTAGAAACATTTGGCAGAGGGGTTGTCCTGTCAATTGTTACTCTGCGCTAAACAAAATGTTTTTGGAACTTTAATAAATAAAAAAAATAAAAAAATAGGTACTAACTAAAACAATTTTTTAAGTGTTATCATAACGTAATACGGTGGATAAACATACCAACAGGTACGGTTGTTAAAAGTAGATAGTTTTCAAGTGCCTCGTTTGTAGGTAGGTACTAACTATTGTCGGCTCAATAACGAGTTATCCTTGTTGATTTTGCATGTTTTAAAATAAAGAGAAATGATCTCAAATAGAATATATTTGTTTTTAATACTTAACAATAACTATTACTTACTCACATACTTACCTACTTTTTGGAATAAAGTTATAAAAATACCTAAAACAGTGACTTTCTTTTTTCACGTGTAAGCCAATTCGTTTACCAGTCACGGAATGTTACTTTTGTAATTGAAATGACTGACTTCTAATCTAAAATAGTTTCTCATTTTAAGTGTATTATGTCAATTCTACTGCCATAAGGTTGTCTGGAAGAGATCGCTTTTTAGCGATAAGACCGCCTGTTGTTGCGTACTTCTTGTAAGCTTCCTTTTTAGCTTATTTATTGTAAATTTTAGCACAATAAAGAATATTATTATTATTATTATTATATTTCTTACTGATAATTATATTTATGCTATTTTTTTTCAATTTATATATTTTTACCCGAATATAAAATAAGCCACATCGGCAGTTAGATCATTTTAACATGATGAATTTGTTATGTAAGTCTCGGGTGGACTTTTTTACCTTCCTTATTTCTTTTACAACGTGTTGGTTAGATAATTTTACCTGAATCAATTTTTCCGACCATTTTGCTTAAGCGACAGTAAATCCTTAAATAACACTTAAATACGTTAAATAATTAAAACATCACGTAAAAAACATATTTATGTCCATAAATAATGCTTCAATTATTTGATTTGGCCTGCTAATTCATTTTAATGTTTTTTTTTTCGAAAATCTCGGCGGTTTTTTGCCTCTCCTGTAAAGTACGCACTGTGTCGCTTATCCAATTTCTCCTTTCCAGCGTCGACATAATAAATATAGCTATTAAATTTGTTAAAGACAGTTACTTAAAAAGAAAGGAAACAACCATGACCAATCAAACATCGAGATAAAGGAACTCACAAATATATATAACGGACAACAGCCGAGCTAAGAGGGGTAGGATTTTAGTTATCTGCCTCCTAGCTACTCGTTACTAACAGTACTCAGAATACTGTAACTACGCATCTACGCACTGATAGAAAACGAATGGAGAGTTCTAAGCTTGCGTCCAGGCATAGATGCATACCCCATAGAAATACTCGTAACTTCCTTCGTAAGAATGTAAACCCTTCACATGACAAGACAAGAGTGAATGGTTCAATGTCTAACACGGGAATGAATTGATGAATACTGTCAGGTCACCAGCCACCTGTTCATGGGTGGGTAGATCCCAACCTGATTTATCATCTACCTGCATGGATCAAGCAAAGACCACTCCAAGCAAAACATTGCTTATCGTTTTCTAGATTTTGTAACTCATGTCTCCGACATAAATATGTAATACCTTCGCCGCGATTCGAACCCAGAACCCCATTGAAAACAGGACCACTACCTACGGCTCCTAAAAACATTTTAATCATTTTAAAATATAAAACAGTTGGCTACCCCTGCCACTATCAAGCGGGAGCGTGAGATTACAGGGGTCGTCAACCTGTTTAAGGTATTAAATAATACCTAAACATGGCTTACTGCGAGCAGAATATGAGAACAACACCTTATGCGTCAGGGTTGCCACTGTTGAGAAAAATATGTGATTTGAATTTATTTTAAACATGTCGTAATATAATGGTAATGAAAATGAAATTTAAACATGTTGCTCGCTATACTGATTTAAACTTTCACGATTATCACTCATATTTTAAAGAAAAACGGGTCTTAATCGCAGGCAGTCTGCCTGCGACCACGGGTGTAAGGGTGTAACGTCATGCCCGAAACGTCAGGATATAATTAAACGCAAGTTTACACGATTAAGGCCCGTTTGTCTTTAAAATATGATGTTAGACCTGTATACACCTGCGAAAAAATTCAAGGGTGTATGTGAAGTCCCCAACAAGTACTGGGCCAGCGTTGTGACCACGCAAAATAGGCACGTTTGATGTGGAGTTGCAGAAAAAATGGCCAATACAATAAAAAAAGACGCAATCGTAATTTATGTTTTGATTAAGGACTTAACTATGTACCATTTATTTGTAATCGATCCCTTGCTCAAAATCGACAACCCTACCAGTTTGCGGTACCAGTGCAGGCTTGTACCACTTTTGTTTTTTTTCGTCATGAATATTATTTTTTTAAATTCGCCTCTTTATCGCTTCAAGTTTTTTTAAAACGGTAGAGTATTTCATAAGGTTCGCCCTATAAGATTTAAATATGTTTTTTATAGCCTGGCAAATTGGTCAGCATATTTCAAAAATTTTGTACATTTGGAATATTTGGATGGTCTTCGATACTGATAAAAATTGGTAGGTTAGTGAAGTCAATGATGCTAAGCTCTTATCCACCACATTTCCTAAAATGTCCCAAAATGTTTGTATGAAACATTTCTTTTTTGTTACCTAAAATGTTTAGGTATCTGGTAACAAAAAAGAAAAATTCCATGAAAACTTTGTCGGGCAGTTTGGGAATTGCTCTGGTAGTATAATTTTTTATAAGTAGCCATTTTTGTCTATTAATATTTATATTATAAATAATAAATAAATATCTTTGACATTTTACACAAATCGGCCTAGTCCCACGGTAAGCTCAATTGACGCTTGTGACGCGGGTACCAGGCGAATGATATATAATAGATAGATATATTATGTACATATTTATGATAAATAAATACACAAATAATGCACTCGCCGGGATTCGAACCCGGAACCTCCAGCTTCGTAGGCAGGGTCACTATCAACTAGGCTACGGAGGCTGACAACATGACATATTGACTAGCTGGTTAGTCAAACTATATTAAACTAATAAAATAAAATAAAAGTCTTGTATGATATTATTCATTTATGAATTGATTAGTAGAAAAATACAATTCTGGAAGCTTTTATGAAAATATTGATGAAATCATTTTTAACCAAAAACAATTTTAAAAGCAAGAGGATTCAAATAATCCTTATGATTACTAAATTATATACACATGCTTAGATATTTATTTTGATTTAGTTTTCAATACAGTATGAACAAATTCGCTTAAGAAAATAACAATGCATTTAAATTTATACATAAGACAGTTTATAAGATTGTTTTCTTCCTATAATTCATGTTATAAATTACA
Organism: Thaumatotibia leucotreta; assembly: GCA_025490895.1. Lineage (NCBI taxonomy): Eukaryota > Metazoa > Arthropoda > Insecta > Lepidoptera > Tortricidae > Thaumatotibia > Thaumatotibia leucotreta. The sequence goes on from JALPQI010013232.1 coordinate 27,696, forward strand.
AAAGTTCAATAATAAAGTACTGTGATTATTTCATTAGTCATAAGTTCAAATAACATATTGATAGCCATTTAAAATCTTCAATAAAACATTCAAATGTAAACTCTATGTCGTACCACTAAGCATAACACGACTGCAGTACTGATTTTAGTTACATATTTAAGTATCGTATTGAAAAACGTCTTATGTCACTTTACTTTGAAATAGGTAATTTCATTAGAAAGATTGGATGTCATATACCAAAGAAAAAACGACCAAGATCAGACCAACGTACGAGGTGGGAATCGAACTCACGTGCTCTGCTTTCGCGGCTCTGCACCGCTCGGCCACTCGGTCTTAGCAACCATCAGTCAATTTTCTCGAGTATATGCAATCCCTTACAAGCTAGGCGCCTTTGACCATTCTCTAAGGGCAAGCAACACATGCCTGCACCTCCTATTAGAATACTTTACAGTTTTCTAGAATAGCTAGAGAGCTATTCTAGGTAATTTCAATTTAAACGTCTTTTTATACTACCAAATTAATATTACACAAAAACTATCAATTCTCGGTTGTATAACAACCTAATAAGGTTTAATTTGAACGTATAGTTGATTTTCTTATAGAATTACCCAATCGTAAAATTTTCCATGTTTAAAAAAATTCCAAATTTAAAATTTTAATTCTATTGACTTCCACACAGTAACGTAAATCTGAATCGACGAGTTGCCTTGTCACTCTTATGTACGAATTTAGAGGTGCGAAAGAGGCAACGTCTGGATCGTATTCTTCAAAGCCCGGTTCTAAACTATTTTAAAGTAGACCGTAAGTCGTTGCGATAAAGTTCACAAACTTGATATGATTTTATTCTTTCGCAAAAAATAATGGCAATAAAATTAGCCAGCGAAGATTTGCAGTAAATTATTTCTAATTGGAACCGTACTGCTTTGTAATAAGATGTTATGTAAGTGTAAATGTAACTTTGTTTTATATTTGCGTGCCAACTAGTAAGAACATTGCTTTGCCAATTTAAACTTCAAGTTGTTTTGAATAAGGAGTAACTAACTGTAAAATAAATTTGGTACATATTCTAATGTTGTGTCTAGACAATCTTTAAGAGTTAATAAATTGGGATTCGTTTTTTTTTTAAACATAATCCGCGTTTTGGCTACAATGTTGACTCAAGTCAACTGTATTATTCAATTTGAGATCGTGCGAAGTCATTATTGTTAGAAAAAAAAACCGGCCAAGAGCATGTCGGGCCATGCTCAGTGTAGGGTTTCAAGAAATATCAAAAATATTTTTCCATAAAAATTTTACCTCGGCAGGAAATAAATTCGATTTTATATTTTCCGAAACTTTTACGAAAGAAAATAAATGAAACTCTATTTTAATTCAATTGAATTGAAATTTGTTCCGTTGTAATGAGAACCTTTTAGAGGATCATGGGCCTTGCGAGAATAAATAAAGCAAAATTGCTATATTTAAAAAACTATTGAATTTAAACTTTCGTGAGACATAATACGGCTGTGTGGTGACGGCAGTAAGAATACATTTGTCACCACCCCAACTCCTCCTGTAGGTGTCGTAAGAGTCGACTAAGATTGAAGTGTCACTGACCATTATTTGATAAAAGATTGATGATGGGCAGCAGCGTCATCACAGTGGACACATTACTGCGATCGCCAATCCGCTTGCCCAGCGTGGCGATTATGGGCATTTACCTCCTAATGCGTCTATACGCATAGTTAATAGGAGAGGCCTACGTCCAGCAGTGGACTATCATAGGCTGATGATGAGACATAGTAAATACAATGAAACGGTAAAACACACGTGTATCACGTGTATTTAGTTACTACGTGCGACGTGTTTCGGAGAGCCTAGGTTTTCATTATCAAGCACTGAACCCGCGTTCATTCATACCGGTGCGGCGCGTTTTTAGGGTTCCGTAGCCAAAATGGCAAAAACGGAACCCTTATAGTTTCACCATGTCCGTCTGTCCGCAGCATAGCTCAGTGGCCGTTAATACTAGAAATCTGCAATTTGGTACAGGTATACATATTAATCATGCCAACAAAGTGGTACAATAAAAACTAGAATAAGATTTTTTTCGAGTACCTACCTCTCTACTGGTGAAGTGGGGATGATTTTTTTTTTGTTGTAATTCTGAAGTGTTATAATCGGCTCAGCCGTTTTTGATAAACTACGGAACCCCTGAGCATGGCCCGACATGCTCTTGGCCGGTTTTTTTATTCTGTTCATTTAAACTATAATTTCTTTGGTATTTTTTGGATAAACACAATACCTAATTTTTATTTCTGAATTCAAAAATGATCTTTTGTCGAAAACCGGCAAAAACCTAAAACCAGCATATCACGTAAAGTCGTTAAGTTTTTATTCGAGGCTGGCAACAAATTCGCCGTGACTGGGCGAATGTGGACGAAATAATTAAATACTTTCATAACACAGCAACACTGGCGGCGACACATAAATCACGGGGGAAGCTGTTTCCATTGCTTTTTACGACACGCCATTTTTAAATCATCATCATCATCATCATCATCATCTCAGCCATAAGACGTCCACTGCTGAACATAGGCCTCCCCTCTGGACCTCCACATGTACCGGTTAGATGCGACCTGCATCCAGCGTGTCCCGGCGACCTTCATAAGGTCGTCTGTCCATCTTGTGGGTGGACGTCCTACGCTGCGTTTGCCTAGTCGTGGTCTCCACTCGAGCACTTTTCGACCCCATCGACCATCTACTCTGCGTGCAATGTGGCCTGCCAATTGTCACTTCAGCTTACTAATCCGGAGGGCTATGTCAGTAACTTTAGTTCGCCTACGGATCTCCTCATTTCTGATTCGATCACGCAGAAAAACTCCGAACATAGCCCTCTCCATAGCTCTTTGAGCGACTCTGAGTTTAGAGATCAGGCCGATGGTGAAGGACCACGTTTCGGCGCCGTAAGTCATCACTGGTAACACACATTGATTGTAGACTTTCGTCTTAAGGCACTGAGGTATGTCGGACGAAAAGACATCGCGTAGTTTCCCGAACGCTGCCCAACCGAGTTTGATTCGGCGGTTGACCTCTTTCTCGAAATTGGACCTACCTAACTGGACTACTTGTCCTAGATATTTATATTAAATGTCGAATAGATATTCATCATCAGTCTACCTCAGACCACTGCTGACGCATTAGCAGTTAAGTGACCATATTTATAATCGCCACTTTGAGCAAGCGGATTGGCGATTACAGTAGTGGCCATCATCAACTCTATCACAGTGTTGAAAGAAAGGGCTTATTAAAGTTATTAACACCAAAAAAATGCATGATTGCATTATTTAAGTAGCATAATTTTGCATAAAATACGAGTTATTAGCAGAATAAAAAAGTTGATCAACCCAGGTATATGGTCGCAGCTCTCCTACAATTAGTGTTGGTAAAGAAAGACTCGAGCCGTTCAAATCCTTCATCAGTTCAAGTCATTTTTTTTATGTTGGCACAACAAAGTGGCTCCACTCCACCTGATCGTAAGTGAAAAGTAGAGCCCAAATCGCGGCGGCAACGAACAGGAGACAATCAGTAACCTGTTAGTTGCCACCGCCTTGCTGGCCAGCTAGATGCTTCTTCACGCTTCGTTTATTAAAGTTAAATGTAGTAATGAAAACTTGAGTTATTTGCTAAAGGTGCATGTAGATCAAAAGAGCATTCGCAGTTCTATCCCCCTACTCTACGAAATTCGATCGTTACACAAAACGTGATTGGTTGATTTCGTAGAGCGGGGGATAGAACAGCGAATGCTCTTTTGGTCTGAATGCACCGTTAGATAAGTTGCCAATCGCTAACATATAGTACATAGATACATATAGATACTTAAATACATAGACAGCCATGACCAAGGAACAAATATTTGTGATAAATAAATACACAAATATTGCCCTCACCGGAATTCAGACCCGGAACCTCCAGCTTCGTAGGCAGAGTCACTACCAACTAGGCTACGGAAGCTGACAACGAATTGATTGTGATTTTTATTAATTTTTATTAATTGTACTCATACCATAATAAATCTTATATTTACCTAAAATCGTAGTGTAGTCGTAGTGTAAAGGAAACACACCCTTTCATAAGGGGTAACATACAAAGACAACCTGCCTTGTAAGGGCGGTTTACACTTTAAAATATCACACCCCATTATTATACTATAGCCTTTAACTATATACCCATAAGGGTGACAGTTGTATGGATATGTATGACATTGTTGTGGATTTTGACAGTTCGTTGTAAAAAGTTTTGGATGGATTAGTTTTTAATGACTGAGGGTGTGCTTAAATGCGTAATTAAAATATGTAATATGCAATAATGCATGTGTCATTATAAATACAATAGGTATTCATCAAATGTGTATAATCATAAATTAAAGTCTATGGTATAATAGAAGAAACTAGGTAAATGTATATTTAGACCTTCTGACTGATACAATTATGTGACATTTTCAATCAAATGAGACCTTATTGTCGATGGCACTTACGTCACGGGACGTCGCAATTTGTATTTGCAAATCGTTGATAACATAAGCGTCGTCGACTATAAGGTCTATTTCGATAGAAAACGTCACAAATGACACGTTTAGTTTCTTTCATTGTATAATTGGAGGTAACTTTGCCCACTTGACAAAAAGTGACTTTAAATAGATAAAAAAAACAAAAACAATAACATAGCGATTCTTATAAGAACACTCTGGTTCTAATTCAATTGTTATATAGACTGATTTTTATTTTTTTGTAGTTTTTTCAAATTTTCCTGAAATATTCAGATACACGAGCTCATTCGATCCTGATAGAAACAAAAAAGTGTCCCAAAAAAATATTCCATTGAGTTACTATTTTTTATACACTTTCTTCGACCGTAACTCAGTGACACACAACACTTTTTTCTGCTAATGAGGATCGAAAGAGGTCGCGATTATGAGTATCAAAAATATAAAAAAATCCAAATTTGGAAAATTTAAAAAGACTACAACAAAATAAAAATCCGCCCATTTATAGCAACATTTTTATTAGTTGGGGCAATGTCATCCCCTAGAACTAAATTACACCAGAGTTAATAAATTCTAATGTAGTATGATTTACGATAGTAGTAGGCGTAGTAGCCTGTGAAACCTTAATCGTCCGTGGCCTGAATATTAGTTACCGCAATTTTCCACGACATCTTTTAGACATTTTAACGAAAACGTAACTTAGGCTGCGTTTCCACCAGAGATGTGCGAGGATGTGTTTCCATACAAAATACACCTATAATAGGTGTCAATTGTATGGAAACACATCCTCGCACATCTCTGATGGAAACGCAGCCTTAATCGTGTATACTTTGTTAAATTATCTAAATACCTTAGGTAGTTTACCTGCGACTGCTACAGATATAACGTTATGCTTGAAAACGTATGATTATGCGATAAAGACCATTTGTCATTTAAATATGAGTGAACATCGTGTAATTTTAAGTCGATACGTATAGGTACTTAAACCCTACTATGCCGATTGCTATGCATTAATGTGTATTTGCCGAAATCCTAAAAATATAAGCTTACCAATTTAATGAAAAGTAACGTTTAGATAGTATTTTTTTGTGTGATAATTGTACTGTACACGAAATGTTCACAATGGCAGAAACTTCGAGATGGTTTACATGTGCCTGAACTAGGATAGCGTTATGATATTACAAATCAAGTTACATAATTAAATAGAATTTACAAGGTAGCATAATAATCATGTAGGTATACTGTTTTTAAACGCAGGCAAAGTTGAGCTAGGTAGGCAAAGTTGATACATCAAAGTTCTGAAACATAACTCTATATGGAATGCCAATTCTATGAAACAGTTTCAATAAATTAAAATCATTGCGACTAAATGCTTACCAACTGATCTATCCGACCGTACCCACAAAACTCAGTATTATACAAAAATGACGTAAGTTACATGAATCTGTTTCTCACTTACGCCATTTAGCAAGTAAGATGTGTGAAAATATCAAATAGCCAAAACCAATATCGTTGTGGTAAAATAATTAATATTATTAATATAAGCGGCCGGACGTTGGTAAACAAGCACACAAAAATAATATTTAAATTGAAATTTTATTACGCTATCCATCACGGTAAGGCTGTGGTCTTGCAAGAGCGTGGGCGTATTTTGGTATGAACCTAAGCGAAATAGGTATACCGTATGTAAATCTAATATTGATTACGAGGTTAATTTTAATGGATACATAATATTTTCTTCGGTTACCGCGACGTTTCGAACACATTGTCGGAATGAAGTTAAATTTAATAATAATATAAAAATTATTTCAAAAACAATCACAATAATTACAAATGCTCGATGCGTTACTACGTTGTAGAGCGATGGAGACCAGTTGGACCAGCCATGACCCAGAACGTGGGTCACCACCCCTCTCCCTCAATCGCCTACCTAGCTCCCTGAAAAAATTCACCGGCCTCGTGACACCAGGGTCCAGCCGTTTCGATGGCAATGGGCACAAAGTCATACGTGACCCCCAAGGCAGAGTATTTGGCGTGCTTATTCCTGACAGCAGTTTCCGCCGCTGAGCCCGCCGACTTGACAGTGTGCCTCAAATGAGACGCAGCAAATGTACTGACACATGTTGCGTCCCACAGTAGGCACCGCCCTCTGCGCTAGGGAACCAGTGTAAGCCCATCGGGTCTTTTCCCGTCCAAACGAGACAAGCCTGGTGGCTCCAGGACACATGGAAACTTCGCTGCCACTAAAGCCAGACGAACAATTTCATTGATCGAATGGTGCCTAGGGAAACGGCCGGCGCACCTCTGGAAACTAAGCCCATGGTGGCCGTTCTCCTCCACCATCACCCCACAAATACATCGATGCGCGTTACACACCTTGCTCCCCAATCTCAACGCTACTGCAATTCTCAAAGAATCATTGTCGAAATATAATTAATATACGCGATATTTTCTTCGGTTACCGCCAGGATTACTCATGAAATAAAACCATGAAAACTGCTTTAGAAATTAGCTCTCGACGATCGTTTACCTTGAGTGTGTTGCTCAACATTGCGCGCCGAATTATTTCGTATGGATAATTTTGTTGCTCTATTTTTAAGCAAAAGTTATCTAAATGTATTGTGTCCTATACTAAACCCCGTTAAGAGCTCGTATTAGACTTACACCCTGTATTATCGACCTCAGTTTAGTAGGCGATAGTGAACCTGCCTTCGAAGCTGGAGCTTCGACCCTGAGGGTGACATCAGCCTCTCCCATTAACTATGCGTATCGACACATTAGGAGATAAATGCCCTTATATGGCTATCCCATAGAAACTACAGCTTTGATAACCCTAGGTTCTGTATAAAGCACAAAGAGTTGACATTGTATTATATAAAATTCAGAAGTTTGACTGGTCATAATGGGTTAGATTATGTCGTTACTGCATATTTCGAAAAACGCCACCCGCTCTGCTACCATCCTCGCTGCCTTCGCAACCACATCCTTACCTACCCTATGTACTTTATAAAGCACAGAGGGTTGACTGGGCATCTGCAGGGTTGGATTAATGATTTAACTACAGATTAATTCATCATGTCAAAAGGGTTTTGTGTTTACTTGTAGTTATGAAAGAAACATAAGTGAAGGTGAGTTCGCGCATGAGATACTTTCGAGAAGGTGTTTTTTTTTATATTTATTGCACAAAAATAAATAAAATTTAAATGTCAGACTTCATTCATTATGGTTTTCTATGTTCCAGTCAAACATCGTGCAAAAATAAAAGAATGTGTAGTGGCAGGCTCTTTAGTTCGAAAATGTAAATAAATTAACTTACGTAACATAAACAGAAATTCCAAACATTTATTTGCTTGAACAATTAGTAATTATTTACCTACCTTACAACAGTAACCACTATCTTTATTTCTTTGATTATCGAGAATGATTTTTTTATCCCACATTATTAACAATAAGGTATGTAATTTTTATAATAAAAATAACGTATGCCGAAAAAAATAAACATGTTGTAGATGATTAGTAAACAAATATAACTAGTTTTTCTTAGCCAAGCAATATTGCTTGATTGGTCATGTTACTTTTTTTGTGTAATAAAGTGGTGATGACTATCATTATAAAACACTTCGCGCAAACGAAGCCTGCATTTTGTTCATGCTGATTTTAATTTGTGGTCATGTTCCGAACGATAAAAAGTGACGATCACACTTGACAACTCCCGTAAGGTAAACGTGAGAGTGGGAAACCACTTGATAATTATTATCCCATAGTGTAAGGACGAAGAGCTCCCTACAGTTTTTTTTAAACAGATAGACAGACAGATAGACTTGGTGGTTCATAGTTGACTACAGAGCCCTGAAATCGATTTTATTATCGGGAATTATTGCTTGGTCTCAAAAAAAAACTGCGTAAGCAATTATTATTTTAAACGTATTGTGAAAACACAAATCAAATTATTTATTAACCAAATATTTTCATTTGTACTTTTTATTTTTCTCCAGTGACTAACTCTACTTAATTATATT
>JALPQI010013233.1:0-40934 GCA_025490895.1 Thaumatotibia leucotreta
TGAATCTGGATACCTCCTTGTAAAATTAAAATGCCTCCTGACCTTTGAGTATTTTTTAGTTTAATACTCAAATTCCCGGACTGCACACTATGGTCGACGGTGCTTGACATCGGCTTTGCGTACAATCAACCAATTGGAACCCTAGGATTCTGTGCCCTAGGCCAGTCAAGAACCATGTCAAAGTAACGTTATTAATATTTAATTATCTCATCATCATCATATCAGCCGAAAGACGTCCACTGCTGGCACTGCTGAACATAGGCCAGGGTGCTTAGCCAAGTTGCCAATCGCTAGCGCTTCATCGTTAATCGCAGCTAACTGTCTTTGTCACACTAATATGAAAGAGTGACAGAGAGGGAAAACTACGTTACGCTACTAAGCGCTAGCGATTGGCATCTTGGCTAAGCACCCAGGAAAGATGGGCTTATCGGCTGAGTAGGTATGGAATGGCCGAACGTAGCGAGGCCGGACAGTGATACGAATTTCACGGCGAGGCATGTATAGTGCTTTTCTCAAACATATGCAATGAACAAGGATCGGACAAACGCCCGTCATTTTGAAAACATAACCCTGTTCCTTACAGTAGAGACTTCCTTATCTTATGATGTTAACATATTTTATTTTATAAGAAAAAAAAATATTATCACAAAGTATTTATTTGGGAGATCCCAATTCTGTCTTACTTGTACAAGTTGTACATATCATGATTGTGACCAATAAATGATTTAAGTAAAATTAATTAATATACGCGATATAAATTGTTTTCATTCATGAATAATTATCGCGGTAACCGAAGAAGATATTATACACTCAATACATAGAAATTCAATATCAAAAATTCTAAATCGTTTTTGGATCACTAATTCACTATGATGGTGTGTACAAGTAAAAAGGAGTTGCGATCTCCTGACTTTATACTTTGTGATACGTAGTGTCATTAAAAAAGATCTTATAAAATAAAATATGTTAACATCAGAAGATAAGGAAGTCTCTACTGTACGGAACAGGGTTACGTTTTCAAAATGACGGGCGTTCGTCCGATCCTTGGCAATGAAATAAAAAATACGACAATCAAAAAAACAGAATTTAGCTTTTTAGCCTGTTAATGGAAACCGACGCCATGTTTTAAAAAAATATTACTTACCGGCCTAGGCCCTTAAATTCTTATGAAAATCCTTTACTATTATTTCGAGGTCATCCGCCTGCAACGTCATACTTTAAAGCCTATTATGACGAACATAATGACAACATTTCATTGCATGTTTGAGAAAAATCATAAACAATTTTAATCGTAATTAGCAAGAGATTTCATACAATATCTCTCATAACTATGTCTATGTGAGGTTACGAGCGCACCTCACTTAGACAAATTTTTCGAACTACGAGTACTTATGTCTAAGTGAGGTTATAAGCATCTCACTTAGACATAGTTCCTGAGTGGCCAGGCCTAGTCTATCTAGATGGTTACAATTAGTTGACTATATTTACCTTATGGTTATCTATCAGTAATCACAGAAATGAAAGTAAACATTCTTGATTTTGGAAAAGTAAGTTACTGCCTATATATTATATAAAAGACACGTCAGGCTTAATCAATATCTAAAAAAACGAAGTGCTTAATACTGTACTTACCAGTATAATCGCATGACCTGAGATTGTTTTGTTGTTACAGCACAGCGTCACTGCATTATTGCACACTTATAAAATAAACTTTGTTCCTTGTTTATTGCACTTATTTATCTACACATTTACAAGCGCTAAAATACATAGTTATATTGTGTTTTGCAAGTCAAACTACAATTTCAAGTCGAAGTTTATGACCTTATGACAGAAAAATATTACAAAAGGTAGGTAGTTCGAGATTCTTGTATTGCGCTGAATATACCAATGGTGGAACCTTCGTATGTCTAAAGTGATTAGTGTCGTGGAGATTATTAGAAAAAAATATTCGCGACACACGAGGAACCCCTTGTGTGTCGAACGTTCATCTGTTCAAGATTATGGATTAAAAAACCGACCAACAGCATGGACATGGTTCCGTAGTTATTTAAAAGCGGCTAGGCTAGGCCGATTATGTTCGAAATCATTTTATTTGAAGGGATTCTCTACAAGCCCAATAATCATGATTTATAAATCATATAGGTAGGTATTTCGGAGCCACGGATCAAAAGTTAGACACATTTTTTTTTATTCTGGAGTCTGGAGCAGTTATCTCCGAAAATATTGACTTGATATACTGTAGGTAAAATGTTATTATGACATAAACATAAACGTATTTATTATTGCTGACATGTATTCAATGCTTATTATTTACCTATTTATTTAACAAAAAATATTATATCAATTTTATGGGTCCATATTGGCACTTATACAATTTTTTCTTCGAATATTTTTACTAATACCGTTTTTTACTCATAATCATCATTACTCCGAAATTTTTTTCTCATACATTTTTTCTTACTAAAAATTATACTTCTATCTACAATGTTCATAACGATTTTTATTTCGAAATTTTATCCTCCTAAAGTCGTCAAGTAGATTAATCTATACTCATAAAGTTATTTGAAATAAATTGTTTATTTATAAACATTTTCCCATTAGGTTCACTCTGTTGTGGTATAATTCTTTTATGAATAACATATACTATGTAGTCATAATGGGCTTTGTGCAGAAACTGTTGTGACATTCTCAACTTTAGCATATTTCTTTGTGGCAGATTTCGAGTTGTTCGAATATTATTCGAGCATAATTTCGATGCTCCTATTTATGATGAGGCATAATCTGGATGTGCATAAAAACTTAAAAAGTATCGGCATAGTTTGTTTTAGCATAACAGAAAAGGAATAATTACAACCTCTCAATATAATCGAGGTAGTAGTAATATTCTATAAGTTACTTACTGTGTTACTGAGCTGAGTACTTTCTAGGTTGCTAAAAAAAAAATTACCTAGTCTTCTAACCTAACCTATCCGAGTCGGATCTGCCCCGGAAGGTTTTGTTCGCTCGCTTCGCTCGCTCACTGCAGAAATTTTCACCCTCACAGCAAATTCTGCCTGACGAAAAAGGCACGTTTCGAACATGCGGCTACATGCCCAAAAAAAAAATGCAAATCTAATTTCTGTTTTATAACACTCGGCGTAATTAATGATATGCCAAGATAGTTTCGGACAAAATAATATTCGAAATATTGTTATTTAAGCCAAGTGATGTTTCTGTCTCATTAAGTTGATGCCAAAATAGATTATACCGAGTCTGTTATGTCCTAAGCGTTTCGGACAAAAAAGTTTAGAGGGAACCCGTTTAGTACAGTACCTACTCTGCCACAACCTGATTTGTGCAGGTAGCTAGTTTACAGTAATAGTACGATTTATATTTAATTAAACAAAAATAATTCATACATAAAACCAGTACAGATAAAAATAAATACCTATAACATTAGAATATATATATATAGCATAAAATAAGTATAGTGAAAAATTATATAAACATAAAAGTTAGTACTAAAAATATGTATGAAAAACAATATTATGAACATAAATAATTCTATGTGATGATGATTATGAACAAAGATTATTCTAAATACCGATCATTATGAAGTTAAATTGTATAAGAAAAATTTTCGGAGTTCCAATAATCTAAATTGCAATTTTATAAATACTTTGGCGCACCCCAATTTTATTTAATATTTTCTTCGGTTACCGCGAGGATTACTCATGAAATAAAACTATGAAAACGGATAAACTCGCGTATATTAACTAATTTTAACTTCATTCCGACGTTTCGAACACTTTACAGGGTTTGTGGTGCGCAGACCACGAACCCTGTAAAGTGTTCGAAACGTCGGAATGAAGTTAAAATTAGCTAATATACGCGAGTTTATCCGTTTTCATAGTTTTATTTCATCAATTTTATTTATTACGATATTTATTTGTTACTTTTAACAGCCCGACGAACAAAACGAGACGGGTACTGCACTATTTATTGGCATGATTATGTAAGTATGACCGCGCAACATCTTTGACTAATTCATATCTTAGAATATAGCCATATTTTTTTTACAACTGTTATTATATCGCGGTCGAAGTTAATACAGAAATTCATAACTTTCATAATTTTCATATGCGTGTTGTACTTATTGACTCTTGGGTGACTCTTTTCAACAAATTTCAGGGCCGTATTTAAAAAGCAATTTTGTATGGCGTCTAAAGGTGTGATTTACATTTGTAGTTATTATCTTGAATAATTTAAATACATTATAAATACCTATAGGTACATATTAGATAGGTACAGCATTGTTATTAACGGAAGTTGTATCATACCACAACAACGTGGGTCCAGACATGTATTTACAAAAGATGATATGGCAGAAAAAAACACTTCGCCCTCCATTTTAATAATGCATGACCGTGTGACGCTTCAACGGGTCAGCCACTCAAGGTGACGGCCAGTTGGACTGGCGATGGCGCACACTGCCATTTGTGGCAAATTACGTCCGGACCCTACTTACTACGCTTACCGAGCGCAGGTGAGGGTTCCATTTAGAACTAGTTTAGGCCAGAGACCCGCAGTACATGTGTTACCGAAGGGCGTCGTGTCACTGGTTCTCATTCGTGGAATGAACGGCCCGCTCTAGCTCAACCCAGGTAGATGATAATACCAAAACAACAAAACAATTTGTTTCGATGAGGGCACGACCGACACAACTCACACAACTCGTTCTTAACTTCATCTCAAGATAATATTATGTGATTTTGTAATCGCACCGCCTGGTGCTGGCGTTTGACACATTAGGTTGTGCTATTTAATTTAAATTATGTCTACATTACAATTTTATTACAAGTTTTGTTAAAGTTTTTGCACGCTTAGTTCTGCGGCCCTATATCGCGAAAAACGAAATTCGTAAATTTCGAGGATTTGTCTCTCTCACTCTAATGACGCCTTTGTTGGAGTGACAGAGAAAAATCCTCGAAATTTACGAACTTCGATTTTTGCGGTAGTAGGCCTGATCACGGATCATATAGCAAAAAGTTGGACCACCGATAATCTTCGCTTTTAGATCCACTATCACCGCTTAAATAGACAATCAATATGTGATGAAAAAGAATGAGGAGAGACAGAGGGCTACTACCGCGAACTTCGAAATTCGTATGAGGATTTGTCTCTATCACTGCTAAGGCTTCACTGTAGGGACACAGACACATCCTCGAAATTTGCGGATTTCATAGTTTCCGGATTTCGAAATTTGCGGTAGGGCGCCGCTGAGTGAAGCGTTTCGCACAGTATATTATGTTCTGTATAGACGACTTGAATATATTATTAGGATCTTTTGGATGTTTACCTGTTATTCCCGAATTAATTTAAAATATTTTGATGAAACTGTACCGATAATAATCGCGAAGAATTCACCGATAAAAATTTAAATGAAGCCCTGCAGATAGGTAGGTAGGTGTGTTTGAAAGTTGTTCAGCTTATTTTAACACAGCCGTTAAACCTTGACTTCATATTACAAAATGTAGTAGGGTATACAGAGTGATCAATTCAAACAGGTCTGTGGGAAGTAAAGAAATTAAAAACTATAAAAGAATAGATAAGTTGTAGGTACTTAGGAACAATGGCGTCGAGTGTAGTACCTAACAAGAAACACTACATTTATAGATTTTTAATTAAATTACCTTTAAGTGAAATAAAAATACCGTAAGATGGCTATTTGAGACCGGGGCTATTTGAGACCCATGGGGCTATTCGGTAGCATGGAAATTAAAGGTCTTAATAAGGCTCGGAACCGGGTTTTTTCGAGAACCTCGAAATAGCCCAATATTTAAAATGTTTTATATTCTTTATGTGGTACCTACTCAAAATGTTATGATATGAAATTACCAACCTCGTATTTTTAAATTACTCCATTAACAACAAAGAATTGATATACCGAAGAACAAAAAAGAACGAAATTCGAACCGTTCTTTTGTATGGACTTATGGAGTAAAAACCGGTATCCGACCCCCATTTATTAGGGTTTAAGACCCAGGGTCTTAAACCCTAATAAATGTGAAACGAAAAAATGGTGAGTCTTACTTACCCTCATATTAATAAGGATTAATACATAACTGTCAAAAGTTTATTCTTAGAAATCACAGACTATAAATACTGTTTTCTCCGTGTATTTTACGGTACGTTTTTGATAAGTAGTAAGTTTTTATTGTTTTGCGATTAAAATATTATGTTTTTATAATAAGTATAATAACATTACATTAATGATTATCACTAAGAACCAAACGAACACAGTTGTGCATTGTCACTGTGCTATAGTCGACGACGCCATGGAAGAACATTATTCTATCTTTATAGTTTTAGATTTCCCTCCAATGACCCATTTCGATTGATTACCCGGTATGGTAATCGTAATGGAAGAACCACGAGTAAGCTGCGAAATTGTTAACCATGAATATATGCGTGAGGAACCAGTTCCTACCTTTCACACAGGTCTTTAGGTACCAGTAGGTACCACCAGTAGTCAATAATCAAAAACGAGAAACATTCTCTTCGTGGTCAAACTGCCCGAAGGGTTGTCTGCACATGTTTTGCTGTTTTTGTGAGGCAGACACAATATACATTATACAATAAAAGCATTAAATATATAAAGTAGGGTGGCCATAGCTATTTATACATAGTCCATCTAGGTCTGCCATCTCGAAATTCGTAAAACCAGGACAAAGACTCAAAAAACAGGACATTTGACGTACTTAAATCCCATTTTTCCCCCGGACTTAACTTTCTAAGCAATAATGCCGATGCCGGTACCTATTTAGGTTCGTTATTGGGTCAAAATTATTTTCGTTGTCTTAATTTGTGTCCCTAAAAAACGTGACGCAGTGGTGATTTTTGTATGAGATGATGTTTTGTCTTCAATTTCTGATGTATGGATTAAAATCTAGCGTGAAAAAGAAATAAAAGTGAACCGGATGTTTTTTTAAATACTGAGTCGATATAGCAACTAAAACCGTGACAAAGTGGTATGAAACAAGACAACGAAAGGAATTTTGACCCATAATCTTATGTAATCCTCACTTTTCCCCGGATGTTTTTTTGAAAATCCCCCGAATGACTCTCCAAACTAGGACAAATCCGGGGAAACCCGGACCGATGGCAGACCTAGTCCCATCCCGTATATATTTACATACCGTCAACTGCTACAACTTTGCACGGAAATTCATGTTTTTTTCAAGTAACTCTTAAAGTATGTGTTATCTGTACTCTTTCTTACATTGCTAAGCTAATCTAGTTCAAAATACATTAGTATCAGGGTTCAAAGTATGCCAAATACTAATAGTTTAGCTTCTAGAAACATTTAAAGTTACAGTCAAAGTTGTAGCCAAAAGCTGCAACTTTGCCTAGTGGATTATCTGTGGTAATATATGGAGAATTTAAAAATGGAAACCCTTTTTAATTTTATAGCAGTCATATCTAAGCCAAGGTGCCAGTGGAATACACTAAATACTACGCAAGTATTTTTTTTACGACATAGGCATAGTTGTGACGTGTTCTACAGCATTTCCATACATTGTCCCAAGCGTAGCTAGGGTTGTGCCAAACAAAATAGACACCAATAATTTTACTACTTAAAAAAATTGCATTTCTTTTATTAATATGCTAAATTTCAGTATTGTAAGGGTTGAAATAACAAATAGTTAATAGTAGCTGAAGACTTAATTAATAAAACTATTTTTTTTTTCATATTTTTTTTATAAAATAAATATAGTGTCAACCCTAGACCAGGCAATTTTGGGACATGTACATTCTAAGAAACCTTTCCCAACATTGCCCGTCGTCATTCTGGCCTTAAAAGAGTTTATTTACATGAAAAACTTCATAAAACATCGCAAAGAGCATATTTACGTACCATATGAGTACTCCACAAGTGGCTATAACAGATATTTTCGCACTTATAATAAAAGTTTTGAACACATCGAAAAAACACTTGGTTGCTTTCTAAGCGTTAACACCGACTGAGTTTAAAAGTAGGTGTGCTGCTAGGAAAAAATATGTTGAAATGGGTTGCCAGATAAATTCTACAAATTTTACTATTTATAGAAGAAAAGAATATGTAATAGTTTGGTAGAAAAGTGGGTTTTTGTAAAATGGGCAAAATTGTAGCAGGTTGGCAAAGTTGCAGCATTCGACGGTATTCAAGTATCGCGTCCCGTATGTTATTTACATTTTGAGACAGATGTCTGCTGAAGTTAAAATACTTATTACTATTAGACGAACTAGAAACCTTTTGTGGTTCTTTTCAACAGTACTTAATGAAACCGGTTTTCTATTTAATCTATCGCGATTGAAGTTAACAATTTTACTAAAATATGCAGTAATGTTCCGTATACAGGGTGAACGATATGAAGTGTTACCAATTTCAAAGGACTGCGATTTTTTAGTTGCAACACTTTATTACTATAAGTACGAAAAAACAAGAGAAAAGGTATTACAATTTGTAATAAAATTTACTTTTAGTCAATATGACTACCTTTTGCCTTGACTATGGTCTTCAAAAGGTAAAAAAATATTTGCTCGCAGCACGTTTGTGATCCAGGTAGTGGTATGTGCTAGCGAAATACGATCGCTTCCTTCATTGCATTTATACTGGCGTGTTTAATTCCTCTCACCTTTCTCTTCAAAATAGACCAGATAAAAAGTCCGAAACTCTTGAGATGAGATTTTTCTTAATTACAGAAGGGTCAAATTTAGCTTTATAGAATACGTACAGTCAAAGACAAAATAAGGTTTACACAAAAATGTTCAAAAATATGTCCCTGTGCACTCTAATTCTGTGTAATAAGAACGTCGTAACATATGTATTTATTAGCGGATTATTTCGATACATATTTTTGCACTTGACTGTACCTACCTTACTAGCTTTTAGGAAGGTAAACTAGTTAGTAGGTACTATAACTACTTCGAAGTACTACTTATGAAACTTGACTTATTTTTTTAAATGCCCTCAGGACTTAATCTGCTTCCCAAAACCCCACTAGCAGCGGTAAAGAACTTAATTTTTGGCGACTCTGTATGTATACCTACTTCGTATACATATTATATAAGACCGACTTGAATTTATTAATATCGAGACGAACTCGTCAAGCCGTCACGACGTTAGTAAAGTACAGGAAACCGACAGTTAAAAATAAAAATTACATGATAGCTAGGCTATTGAAATAAAATATGAAACAAGAGAAGGAAAAGCCCAAGTATTGCGCATTGCGCTTCGTACGAGGACAACTTGCACACCGTTCAAGAGCAAACTGGTTTGACGCCCGGTTTAAAATAACCCCTCGCTATCATGTCGATGTCGTCAGCACATTGATGGGAAAATGTTACTACATTTTCTCATCATCCTCGTCAATGAGGCAGGTAAATAAATGTATTCCTTTAATGTTTATTAATTTGACTGAACCTTTGGATACCTATTTAATCAATACGTATTTAAAAGGTCATGCTATGCCACAAATGTGTGGCGCAACGAAGTTGGAGTGACGTAAAACGTGTGCTAATTACAATCTCTTTATAAATTAGCTTTACTTTGTATTGTATCAAAAGTATTTGATTCAATTCTTGCGTAATAAGTACCTATCTAAGTACCTACCTAAAAACATTCTCATTAAACTATCAAAGTAATCAAAAATATCAAAGTGATCGAAAAAATCTATACTCGCGGTAGAAATATCTGAGCCGGCCTCTATTGTCAAGTCAAGTCTAATAAATATCTGATGGCGACTGTAGTAAAATTAGTACTATTTAACATTAGTCCATTGCCAATGGATGGACAGAACTATACTATGTACTTACTTACTACTTAAAAGGTTGGCATTCGAAATATTATTTATATTGCCTTGCATCAATTCAAGGTGAATAATATCATGTAGGTACCTAATCATGTTGTTAGCCAACCACCAGGATTATTTGGTAGCTGAAGATAGGCCATTATCCCCAATGTCAAAACGATTGGCATTGTCACGCGTGTACATTCATCTACATGACCTGTGCGTTCGGGTGACGTGACACGACTTCTAATGTTTGTATTATATCTAAATAATTTCACCGGTGTGAAGTTAGCGGCCAAAGTTAGCAGCCGAAGATAACCCGGCCAAATTAAAGAGTCGAGAATTTTTCAGTGAAAAAATGCTCAAAAAGTGCCCAAATGCAACGTTTCCTTAAAATAGTGAACAAAACATGCCAAATATCAAAATTTACTAATTGAAATAAAAAATTAGACCTGGCCGCTAACTTTTCCATTTAGCAGCCGACCGTATTATCTCCTACTAAAACGGCAAGCAAGGGAATTTTACAACATGATTCGAGTAGACAGAGACAGTAGCTTCAAAATGTAGTAGAAGCGAAAGTGATACCCGATCTATAACTTAGCGAAAAGGGTAGACCAAGGAAGGACTCTGAAAATTTTGAAGGTTCGTACGAATTTCAACCAATATTAATATGACGGACGGCAAGCAAGAGATTTTTAAGGACAGACTCGTTTAAAAACATCCAAAAGCAGTCCAAAGGTGCAGATTTCAAAGTGATACCCGATCTTTTTGATGGAAAACTTTCCAGTTGTATTTTAAATGTTTGGTATTTTTAAGCGTCGCTCTGAAGGTTGACTTTCTCTAAATAGAACGGCAAGCAAGGAGGTTTTGGAACATTCCACGTATAGATAGAGAGAGTAGCTTAAAGGTAGGTGAAAAGTTAAAGTGATACCCGATCGATAACTTAGTGAAAAGGGTAGACCAAGGCAAAATCTTCGCGATTTTGGAGTTACGTGCGAATTTTGCACTATTTGATTATGACGGACGGCAAGCAAGAGATTTTCAAAGGCAAATACGCTTAGACACGTTCAAAAGCATCATAAAAAGCTAAATTTCAAAGTGATACCCAATCTTTTTGATGGCAAAAAATACGAATGAACATAAAAATGCCCTATGTTTATTCTTAAGTGTATCACTGATTGCTAATTATCTCTACATAGGACGGCAAGCAAGGAGATTTTGAAACGTGCCACATGTAGACAGATAGACTAGGTTATTGTTATTTAAGAAATGAAGTTGATACCCGAACGTTGACTTAGAGAAAACGGGCAGAGAGTAGCGAAAATCGAGGTAGGAGTGAATTTAACACAAATTAAAAGTTAGCAGCCGACCGTATTATCTCCTACTAAAACGGCAAGCAAGGGAATTTCACAACATGATTCGAATAGACAGATATAGTAGCTTCAAAATGTAGTAGAAGCGAAAGTGATACCCGATCTATAACTTAGCGAAAAGGGTAGACCAAGTAAGGACTCTGAAAATTTTGAAGGTTCGTACGAATTTCAACCAATATTAATATGACGGACGGCAAGCAAGAGATTTTTAAGGACAGACTCGTTTCAACACATCCATAAGCAGTCCAACAGTGCAGATTTCAAAGTGATACCCGATCTTTTTGATGGAAAGCTATCCAGTTGTATTTTAAATGTTTAGTATTTTTAAGCGTCGCGCTGAAGGTTGACTTTCTCTAAATAGAACGGCAAGCAAGGAGATTTTGAAACGTGCCACATGTAGACAGATAGACTAGGTTATTGTAATTTAAGAAATGAATTTGATACTCGACCGTTCACTTAGAGAAAACGGGCAGAGAGTAGCGAAAATCGAGGTAGGAGTGAATTTAACACAAATTAAAAGTTAGCAGCCCACCGTATTATCTCCTACTAAAACGGCAAGCAAGGGAATTGCACACAATAATTCGAAAATGTAGTACAAGCGAAAGTGATACCCGATCTATAACTTAGCGAAAAGGGTAGACCAAAGAAGAACTCTCTGAGAAGTTAAAGTGATATCACTTTGAAATTTAGCTTTTTATGATGCTTTTGGACGTGTCTAAGCGTATTTGCCTTTGAAAATCTCTTGCTTGCCGTCCGTCATAATCAAATTGTGCGAAATTCGCACGTAACTCTAAAATCTCGAAGATTTTGCCTTGGTCTACCCTTTTCACTAAGTTATCGATCGGGTATCACTTTAACTTCTCACCTACCTTTAAGCTACTCTCCCTATGTATACGGTGCATGTTTCAAAAGCTCCTTGCTTGCCGTTCTATTTAGAGAAAGTCAACCTTCAGCGCGACGCTTAAAAATACCAAACATTTAAAATACAACTGGATAGTTTTCCATCAAAAATATCGGGTATCACTTTGAAATCTGCACCGTTGGACTGCTAGTGAATGTGTTTAAACGAGTCTGTCCTTAAAAATCTCTTGCTTGCCGTCCGTCATATCAATATTGGTTGAAATTCGTACGAACCTTCAACATTTTCAGAGTCCTTCCTTGGTCTACCCTTTTCGCTAAGTTACAGATCGGGTATCACTTTCGCTTCTACTACATTTTGAAGCTACTATATCTGTCTATTCGAATCATGTTGTGAAATTCCCTTGCTTGCCGTTTTAGTAGGAGATAATACGGTCGGCTGCTAACTTTTAATTTGTGTTAAATTCACTCCTGCCTCGATTTTCGCTACTCTCTGCCCGTTTTCTCTAAGTCAACGTTCGGGTATCAACTTCATTTCTTAAATAACAATAACCTAGTCTATCTGTCTACATGTGGCACGTTTCAAAATCTCCTTGCTTGCCGTCCTATGTAGAGATAATTAGCAATCAGTGATACACTTAAGAATAAACATAGGGCATTTTTATATTCATTCGTATTTTTTGCCATCAAAAAGATTGGGTATCACTTTGAAATTTAGCTTTTTATGATGCTTTTGGACGTGTCTAAGCGTATTTGCCTTTGAAAATCTCTTGCTTGCCGTCCGTCATAATCAAATTGTGCGAAATTCGCACGTAACTCTAAAATCGCGAAGATTTTGCCTTGGTCTACCCTTTCCACTAAGTTATCGATCGGGTATCACTTTAACTTCTCACCTACCTTTAAGCTACTCTCCCTATGTATACGGTGCATGTTTCAAAAGCTCCTTGCTTGCCGTTCTATTTAGAGAAAGTGAACCTTCAGCGCGACGCTTAAAAATACCAAACATTTAAAATACAACTGGATAGTTTTCCATCAAAAAGATCGGGTATCACTTTGAAATCTGCACCGTTGGACTGCTTTTGGATGTGTTTAAACGAGTCTGTCCTTAAAAATCTCTTGCTTGCCGTCCGTCATATTAATATTGGTTGAAATTCGTACGAACCTTCAAAATTTTCAGAGTCCTTCTTTGGTCTACCCTTTTCGCTAAGTTATAGATCGGGTATCACTTTCGCTTGTACTACATTTTGAAGCTACTATATCTGTCTACTCGAATTATTATGTGCAATTCCCTTGCTTGCCGTTTTAGTAGGAGATAATACGGTCGGCTGCTAACTTTTAATTTGTGTTAAATTCACTCCTACCTCGATTTTCGCTACTCTCTGCCCGTTTTCTCTAAGTGAACGGTCGAGTATCAACTTCATTTCTTAAATGACAATAACCTAGTCTATCTGTCTACATGTGGCACGTTTCAAAATCTCCTTGCTTGCCGTCCTATGTAGAGATAATTAGCAATCAGTGATACACTTAAGAATAAACAAAGGGCATTTTTATATTCATTCGTATTTTTTGCCATCAAAAAGATTGGGTATCACTTTGAAATTTAGCTTTTTATGATGCTTTTGAACGTGTCTAAGCGTATTTGCCTTTGAAAATCTCTTGCTTGCCGTCCGTCATAATCAAATAGTGCGAAATTCGCATGTAACTCCAAAATCGCGAAGATTTTGCCTTGGTCTACCCTTTTCACTAAGTTATCGATCGGGTATCACTTTAACTTCTCACCTACCTTTAAGCTACTCTCCCTATGTATACGCTGCATGTTTCAAAAGCTCCTTGCTTGCCGTTCTATTTAGAGAAAGTGAACCTTCAGCGCGACGCTTAAAAATACCAAACATTTAAAATACAACTGGATAGTTTTCCATCAAAAAGATCGGGTATCACTTTGAAATCTGCACCGTTTGACTGCTTATGGATGTGTTTAAACGAGTCTGTCCTTAAAAATCTCTTGCTTGCCGTCCGTCATATCAATATTGGTTGAAATTCGTACGAACCTTCAACATTTTCAGAGTCCTTCCTTGGTCTACCCTTTTCGCTAAGTTACAGATCGGGTATCACTTTCGCTTCTACTACATTTTGACGCTACTATCTCTGTCTATTCGAATCATGTTGTGAAATTCCCTTGCTTGCCGTTTTAGTAGGAGATAATACGGTCGGCTGCTAACTTTTAATTTGTGTTAAATTCACTCCTACCTCGATTTTCGCTACTCTCTGCCCGTTTTCTCTAAGTCAACGTTCGGGTATCAACTTCATTTCTTAAATAACAATAACCTAGTCTATCTGTCTACATGTGGCACGTTTCAAAATGTCCTTGCTTGCCGTCCTATGTAGAGATAATTAGCAATCAGTGATACACTTAAGAATAAACATAGGGCATTTTTATATTCATTCGTATTTTTTGCCATCAAAAAGATTGGGTATCACTTTGAAATTTAGCTTTTTATAATGCTTTTGAACGTGTCTAAGCGTATTTGCCTTTGAAAATCTCTTGCTTGCCGTCCGTCATCATCAAATAGTGCGAAATTCGCATGTAACTCCAAAATCGCGAAGATTTTGCCTTGGTCTACCCTTTTCACTAAGTTATCGATCGGGTATCACTTTAACTTCTCATCTACCTTTAAGCTACTCTCTCTATGTAAACGGTGCATGTTTCAAAACCTCCTTGCTTGCCGTTCTATTTAGAGAAAGTCAACCTTCAGCGCGACGCTTAAAAATACTAAACATTTAAAATACAACTGGATAGCTTTCCATCAAAAAGATCGGGTATCACTTTGAAATCTGCACTGTTGGACTGCTTATGGATGTGTTTAAACGAGTCTGTCCTTAAAAATCTCTTGCTTGCCGTCCGTCATATTAATATTGGTTGAAATTCGTACGAACCTTCAAAATTTTCAGAGTCCTTACTTGGTCTACCCTTTTCGCTAAGTTATAGATCGGGTATCACTTTCGCTTCTACTACATTTTGAAGCTACTATATCTGTCTATTCGAATCATGTTGTGAAATTCCCTTGCTTGCCGTTTTAGTAGGAGATAATACGGTCGGCTGCTAACTTTTAATTTGTGTTAAATTCACTCCTACCTCGATTTTCGCTACTCTCTGCCCGTTTTCTCTAAGTCAACGTTCGGGTATCAACTTCATTTCTTAAATAACAATAACCTAGTCTATCTGTCTACATGTGGCACGTTTCAAAATGTCCTTGCTTGCCGTCCTATGTAGAGATAATTAGCAATCAGTGATACACTTAAGAATAAACATAGGGCATTTTTATATTCATTCGTATTTTTTGCCATCAAAAAGATTGGGTATCACTTTGAAATTTAGCTTTTTATGATGCTTTTGAACGTGTCTAAGCGTATTTGCCTTTGAAAATCTCTTGCTTGCCGTCCGTCATCATCAAATAGTGCGAAATTCGCATGTAACTCCAAAATCGCGAAGATTTTGCCTTGGTCTACCCTTTTCACTAAGTTATCGATCGGGTATCACTTTAACTTCTCATCTACCTTTAAGCTATTCTCTCTATGTATACGGTGCATGTTTCAAAACCTCCTTGCTTGCCGTTCTATTTAGAGAAAGTCAACCTTCAGCGCGACGCTTAAAAATACTAAACATTTAAAATACAACTGGATAGCTTTCCATCAAAAAGATCGGGTATCACTTTGAAATCTGCACTGTTGGACTGCTTATGGATGTGTTTAAACGAGTCTGTCCTTAAAAATCTCTTGCTTGCCGTCCGTCATATTAATATTGGTTGAAATTCGTACGAACCTTCAAAATTTTCAGAGTCCTTACTTGGTCTACCCTTTTCGCTAAGTTATAGATCGGGTATCACTTTCGCTTCTACTACATTTTGAAGCTACTATATCTGTCTATTCGAATCATGTTGTGAAATCCCCTTGCTTGCCGTTTTAGTAGGAGATAATACGGTCGGCTGCTAACTTTTAATTTGTGTTAAATTCACTCCTACCTCGATTTTCGCTACTCTCTGCCCGTTTTCTCTAAGTCAACGTTCGGGTATCAACTTCATTTCTTAAATAACAATAACCTAGTCTATCTGTCTACATGTGGCACGTTTCAAAATCTCCTTGCTTGCCGTCCTATGTAGAGATAATTAGCAATCAGTGATACACTTAAGAATAAACATAGGGCATTTTTATATTCATTCGTATTTTTTGCCATCAAAAAGATTGGGTATCACTTTGAAATTTAGCTTTTTATGATGCTTTTGAACGTGTCTAAGCGTATTTGCCTTTGAAAATCTCTTGCTTGCCGTCCGTCATAATCAAATAGTGCAAAATTCGCACGTAACTCCAAAATCGCGAAGATTTTGCCTTGGTCTACCCTTTTCACTAAGTTATCGATCGGGTATCACTTTAACTTCTCATCTACCTTTAAGCTACTCTCTCTATGTATACGGTGCATGTTTCAAAACCTCCTTGCTTGCCGTTCTATTTAGAGAAAGTCAACCTTCAGCGCGACGCTTAAAAATACTAAACATTTAAAATACAACTGGATAGCTTTCCATCAAAAAGATCGGGTATCACTTTGAAATCTGCACTGTTGGACTGCTTATGGATGTGTTTAAACGAGTCTGTCCTTAAAAATCTCTTGCTTGCCGTCCGTCATATTAATATTGGTTGAAATTCGTACGAACCTTCAAAATTTTCAGAGTCCTTACTTGGTCTACCCTTTTCGCTAAGTTATAGATCGGGTATCACTTTCGCTTCTACTACATTTTGAAGCTACTATATCTGTCTATTCGAATCATGTTGTGAAATCCCCTTGCTTGCCGTTTTAGTAGGAGATAATACGGTCGGCTGCTAACTTTTAATTTGTGTTAAATTCACTCCTACCTCGATTTTCGCTACTCTCTGCCCGTTTTCTCTAAGTCAACGTTCGGGTATCAACTTCATTTCTTAAATAACAATAACCTAGTCTATCTGTCTACATGTGGCACGTTTCAAAATCTCCTTGCTTGCCGTCCTATGTAGAGATAATTAGCAATCAGTGATACACTTAAGAATAAACATAGGGCATTTTTATATTCATTCGTATTTTTTGCCATCAAAAAGATTGGGTATCACTTTGAAATTTAGCTTTTTATGATGCTTTTGAACGTGTCTAAGCGTATTTGCCTTTGAAAATCTCTTGCTTGCCGTCCGTCATAATCAAATAGTGCAAAATTCGCACGTAACTCCAAAATCGCGAAGATTTTGCCTTGGTCTACCCTTTTCACTAAGTTATCGATCGGGTATCACTTTAACTTCTCACCTACCTTTAAGCTACTCTCTCTATCTATACGTGGAATGTTCCAAAAGCTCCTTGCTTGCCGTTCTATTTAGAGAAAGTCAACCTTCAGCGCGACGCTTAAAAATACCAAACATTTAAAATACAACTGGAAAGTTTTACATCAAAAAGATCGGGTATCACTTTGAAATCTGCACCGTTGGACTACTTTTGGATGTGTTTAAACGAGTCTTTCCTTAAAAATCTCTTGCTTGCCGTCCGTCATATTAATATTGGTTGAAATTCGTACGAACCTTCAAAATTTTCAGAGTCCTTCCTTGGTCTACCCTTTTCGCTAAGTTATAGATCGGGTATCACTTTCGCTTCTACTACATTTTGAAGCTACTATATCTGTCTATTCGAATCATGTTGTGAAATTCCCTTGCTTGCCGTTTTAGTAGGAGATAGTACGTTCGGCTGCTAACTTTTAATTTGTGTTAAATTCACTCCTACCTCGATTTTCGCTACTCTCTGCCCGTTTTCTCTAAGTCAACGTTCGGGTATCAACTTCATTTCTTAAATAACAATAACCTAGTCTATCTGTCTACATGTGGCACGTTTCAAAATGTCCTTGCTTGCCGTCCTATGTAGAGATAATTAGCAATCAGTGATACACTTAAGAATAAACATAGCGCATTTTTATATTCATTCGTATTTTTTGCCATCAAAAAGATTGGGTATCACTTTGAAATTTAGCTTTTTATGATGCTTTTGGACGTGTCTAAGCGTATTTGCCTTTGAAAATCTCTTGCTTGCCGTCCGTCATAATCAAATAGTGCAAAATTCGCACGTAACTCCAAAATTGCGAAGATTTTGCCTTGGTCTACCCTTTTCACTAAGTTATCGATCGGGTATCACTTTAACTTCTCACCTACCTTTAAGCTACTCTCTCTATCTATACGTGGCATGTTCCAAAACCTCCTTGCTTGCCGTTCTATTCAGAGAAAGTCAACCTTCAGCGCGACGCTTAAAAATACCAAACATTTAAAATACAACTGGATAGTTTTCCATCAAAAATATCGGGTATCACTTTGAAATCTGCACCGTTGGACTGCTTTTGGATGTGTTTAAACGAGTCTGTCCTTAAAAATCTCTTGCTTGCCGTCCGTCATATTAATATTGGTTGAAATTCGTACGAACCTTCAAAATTTTCAGAGTCCTTCCTTGGTCTACCCTTTTCGCTAAGTTATAGATCGGGTATCACTTTCGCTTCTACTACATTTTGAAGCTACTATATCTGTCTATTCGAATCATGTTGTGTCATCCCTTGCTTGCCGTTTTAGTAGGAGATAATACGGTCGGCTGCTAACTTTTAATTTGTGTTAAATTCACTCCTACCTCGATTTTCGCTACTCTCTGCCCGTTTTCTCTAAGTTAACGTTCGGGTATCAACTTCATTTCTTAAATTACAATAACCTAGTCTATCTGTCTACATGTGGCACGTTTCAAACTGTCCTTGCTTGCCGTCCTATGTAGAGATAATTAGCAATCAGTGATACACTTAAGAATAAACATAGGGCATTTTTATATTCATTCGTATTTTTTGCCATCAAAAAGATTGGATATCACTTTGAAATTTAGCTTTTTATGATGCTTTTGGACGTGTCTAAGCATATTTGCCTTTGAAAATCTCTTGCTTGCCGTCCGTCATAATCTAATAGTGCAAAATTCGCACGTAACTCCAAAATTGCGAAGATTTTGCCTTGGTCTACCCTTTTCACTAAGTTATCGATCGGGTATCACTTTAACTTCTCATCTACCTTTAAGCTACTCTCTCTATCTATACGTGGCATGTTCCAAACCTCCTTGCTTGCCGTTCCATTTAGAGAAAGTCAACCTTCAGCGCGACGCTTAAAAATACCAAACATTTAAAATACAACTGGATAGTTTTCCATCAAAAATATCGGGTATCACTTTGAAATCTGCACCGT
Organism: Thaumatotibia leucotreta; assembly: GCA_025490895.1. Taxonomy (NCBI): domain Eukaryota; kingdom Metazoa; phylum Arthropoda; class Insecta; order Lepidoptera; family Tortricidae; genus Thaumatotibia; species Thaumatotibia leucotreta. The sequence goes on from JALPQI010013233.1 coordinate 19,313, forward strand.
TGGACTGCTTTTGGATGTGTTTAAACGAGTCTGTCCTTAAAAATCTCTTGCTTGCCGTCCGTCATATTAATATTGGTTGAAATTCGTACGAACCTTCAAAATTTTCAGAGTCCTTCCTTGGTCTACCCTTTTCGCTAAGTTATAGATCGGGTATCACTTTCGCTTCTACTACATTTTGAAGTTACTGTCTCTGTCTACTCGAATCATGTTGTAAAATTCCCTTGCTTGCCGTTTTAGTAGGAGATAATACGGTCGGCTGCTAAATGGAAAAGTTAGCGGCCAGGTCTAATTTTTTATTTCAATTAGTAAATTTTGATATTTGGCATGTTTTGTTCACTATTTTAAGGAAACGTTGCATTTGGGCAGACTTTTTGAGCATTTTCTCACTGAAAAATTCTCGACTCCTTAATTTGGCCGGGTTATCTTCGGCTGCTAACTTTGGCCGCTAACTTCACACCGGTAATAATTTCTAGTGATTACTAGAAAACAATGAGTCCATGGCACCAACTGTTCACCCATCTAGTGTCTGAAATTAGGACTGGTACCTACTGGTTTTGATACCTTGTGGTATCAACGATAATTATCATATCGTATGTTTCTAATGTAGCGCTGGAAGTTAGCACGTTGCATGGCAATAGGCTGGCCAATGACCACGTATATTATATGTCGCAGAAGCAGAACCGATAATCGCTGGAGTAAGCGTGTTTTGTAGCCGTAGGTACCATTAGTTACCAAGTAACAGAAAGATTTAAGATTTAAAAGGTAAATACCCAAGTCTTACACAATTTACACATGTAAAAAAACCGGCCAAGTGCGAGTCGGACTCGCGCACGCTTCGTACAATTTATCATAAAAACGGTAATAAACGAACAAATAATCACGTTTGTTGTATGGGAGCCCCCTTAATTATGTATTTTATTCTACTTTTTATTTGTTGTTGTAGCGGCATCGGCAATAAAAATACAGCATTTGTGAAAATTTCAACTGTCTTACTATTACGGTTCAAAAGATACAGCCTGGTGACATCCTGACACACAGCGGTAACGGAGACCTAGGCCTTTGGGTACGGAACCCTAAAAACTAATTAGTAATGAACAAACAATGCCTAGAATGTTGTCATCCTTTGTTCTTTTGACAAATAATAAAATCCTAGTTCATAACAAGACATTGCTCGGGATCGGGACTCGGGACTTCCACTAGATATTATTTTATCGATAAGTTATTCTTTCTTATGACAGAAGTGACGTTACGATTTCGAGATATATTTAGCTAAATTAGGCTTAGTTGTAAAGCAGTCGAGAATGAAGCTTACTTTGGATGGAAATTGATCATATGTACAGGGTGTCCGGTGGCAGATTTCTGTTTTCAAAGTCAATTATAAAATTAAAAAAAAAACTTTGGTTTTCATATTTGGCGAGAATACATTACTGAATATTGCGGATTTTGTTTTCAATATGTCTCAATGGTCAGAACACTACCGTTCTTATGCAATTGAAGCGTTTTTTAAAGCTAATGATTCGTTAGTTATTGCACGCCGACAATTTTGTTTACATTTCAATATTCGTCGTATAAGTAACGGCTGAGTGTAAATTTGATTCGATCATGGGTGCAAAAGTTTCGAAAAACTTCTTCAGCACAAAACATCCCGAGATCAGGCCCAAACCGACACATAAGGACGCCAGAAAACATCTTGAGTGTTCAACGGAGTTTGCAAGAAATGGCCGTATTTTTTTGAAAATTCAAGGGGTCAGGCAGTTAATGTGAATAGTGACAACTATAAACAGATGATAGTGGATTACTTTTTGCCTAATTTGCAAGAACATCCATCTTATTCGTCACACACGTGGTTTCAGCAGGATGGTGCTACACCCCACACGGCCAGTGTCAATTAATGTTCTTCGCGAGTATTTCCTTAGAAAATTAATAAGCCGCTTTGGAGACATCCCGTGGCCTCCAAGATCGCCTGATATGACCCCTATGGATTTTTTCCTATGGGGTATCTCAAAAGCAGAGTTTATAATAATAACCCACGGTCTATAGGTGATTTAAAAAAAACATATCATTAGTGAAATCAGCAAAATTTCGCAGGATATGCTGCGGCGAGTGATAACACGAGGCTCCGTTTCGAGGAGTGTGCACGTGTAGAAGGACGACATTTAGACGATATTATTTTTAAATAACTAAATCCGCATTTGTTATCTATGTTTTGAGATATTAATGAAGTTTCTAGCTTAAGCCGTTATTTTTTTATTTTAAGTTAAAATTAGAAATCTGCCGTCGGACTCCCTGTATATGAACTATATGATATGATAACATAGTTAGTTGTTAAAGTTGTTTTTTATTAGAATTTTATAAATCCTAAATAAATACATAGATGACATTGCTGGGTAGTAATCGGCATATTTTAGTCGTTTCCTATTTATCCGCTGAAATTCTCACCTTATAATATGAAATGTAATTCCGAAATGAGTATTCACTTATCGATAAATTGAATACCCGGTAGGAAAGGAAGTCCCTAGTTAATTGACGCTATTTGCCACCGCGACTTCTATGTCTGTTCATAACTCATATTTTCCAACATTAGAAGAGCTTTCAACGAAAGGAATACGTCAAGTTTACAATCACCACAGCAATCACCGTGTATAAAGAAATAAAGTGCCATGCAACGGGGATAATTATTCGATACTTATTAAAGGCTATAATTAGGTACTAAGGTAAGTTGAGGTATTTATCTATGGTTGTTAAGAAAAAATAACTGAAATTAAAGCAATCATATCATATTTTGCTAATTTTCCAACTGACCTCGTTCCTTGTCTATAGTAAGGGTGCTTTTCCACCAAAGTTATGCTGTGTGGATGCGTTTGACATCCACTTATCACAGCTACACATCGTAGAACATGCATCATATAAATATGTGGTACATTCCGAGAATTGTTAGGTAGCCAAATATCAAACGTATTCTCATAGCATAGCTCTGGTGGAAAGGCACCCTAAGACTACAAAACCTGCATAGCAACTGGTTTGACATGATAACAATGACGACTCGAGGACGAATCCGACGAATAGAGGATCTAGTCTAGAGTAAAGGAGTCTTTGTTCTTGTGTACCAATCAATTAATATTTATTCACATATTTCATTCAAAGTTACTCTAGATAAGTTGTATCGCCACATCACGTACCTAACGTGAACATAGCGGGTAGGTATTGTAGAGGCTGTACAACAATCCTCAATATTACTGGTTGCTTTCGTATAAATTCTGTATTTCAATGAATGATATCAAATCAACATAATAAATAAAATAGAAAATTGTATCCATCACCTGAATCACCCTTGTGGTTCCGGCCCCGGGTCGCTTTGGACTGGGTACTGATGAGTTCTGATACTAAAACCATCCCCTTGAATCCATCTTGAATGAATCACTATCTATTTAAAAATGACTGCGACTTTGTTAATATAATACTATGAAATGAAATAATTTATTGCTAGTAGTGACGTGCACATAACATACAAATAACAGGTAATTTTTTACATATGCCTAAATTATTAATTAACCGTTTGCTTTTTCTATTGAACTTGTAGCGTTGTAAGTACAGTCAACCAAGGCCACTCGGGAACCATGTCAAAGTCTCGCTATAAAGCACATTGTCAGAAATATCTTACTAATTGTCACTGTGACAAGGTTCTAGAGTATCCTAGGGTTCCAATTGGTTGAGTGTGACGAAGCTAATAACGGAGCGAATAATAAGATTAATAAGTGACTACAAAGGCGGTAAGTTTAAGATGGTTTAAATTTAAGTTCTCTGTTCTCCGGAAATCCCCGCGTAAGGAAAATACATAAGTACCTACGAATTCCGTTCTAATTCCACGGTGTAAGGGATTTACAAATACTTAACCAAAGTAACCAAACATTCTGCGTTAATTTTACACAACAAGATCGAATTTCTAAGTAAACTGGAAAGATCAGGGTCTCGTTTTATAAAGTTACAACTTACAATTTCGCTGTTTGCCTCTCTAACGCACGCACATTATTGGCTAGAAAGAGAGGCAAACAGCGAAATTGTAAATTGTAACTTTATAAAACGCGACCCAGTAGTCACCTACGCATGCATTCGCACCTAAGTTATGACCGACTTTTGGGTACAGATTACCTACAATTTATTCGATTATAATTCAATCTATAGATTAAAACCACTAAGAATATCCATAAACCATAAACAAAGCATGCTTATGAGGTAGTAAATTTACTAATTACACAATAGCCTTTGCCTACGCCACAATAACCTACGACGACTAAAAGTACAACCTTCATTCATAAATCCATTTTCGAATCCATTTTCTATCGAGTGTACTTTATTATACATATTATGTTAGATTATGTAACATCTACAATGCAATTTAAACGCCTAAATATTCAAATTTTAAAATTAACTTCTAGAAAAATGTGTTGAAACGAGTTCCCAAAACGCGACCGTTACTCTTGGCCTTAGCTAAGTAAAACAGACACAAGTTCACCACAGCGCGTCACGTAACACGATTGACGTAACAAGTATATGTTGACGTAAATATGTGTTAAGTACTCATGGATTTAAGAATTTAGACGGGTGTTTTTCTTAGTAAGTATCGTGATGTTTTTTAGAGTTAATTCGGTAGTGAACGGAGTGTATCTTTGGTACTTACCTACGCTACGTATCGTAGATATGTCTGGGACAAGATTAGTGTGCATACCGCTACTTTATTTCTATCCATATCGCTCGTGTGCACACGCATATTGGCGCGAGCGAGCCGGATAGAAGTCCGCGATAATCATGCTGCAGAAACTTGTGGTAGATTTAGGTCTAGTGTAGGGCTATCGATCGCTATCTCAATCTTTCAGCCCAATTCCCCATTGTTGGAGCTGCAGGTTACTGTCCCGGCGGCATTCCCATTCCCACACTATCACCTTCAAATCTTCTCGTTTTCCTGCAGAACAAAAGGACATCCTTGAGATTGATGTCTCTTAGTTCGCTCTCCTCGAGTATATCTCTGCCGAATACATTATGTCCCGCTGCCGCGTACATGATGCATTCTGCTAGAACGTGCATACTAGATTTCTCCTTGCCACAGTAAGGACAGGATGCTTCTCTGGTCAACACCATAATTCTCAAGTGTCTGTTGAGAGCGTTGTGACCAGTGATTATATACCAGTTAGTATTCTAAGATTTCTAAGAAGTTCTGACCTTCCTTACTGAAACCATATTGAAACTTATGGTACGGATGATAACACTTAACAGAGTTCGAAGGTCTACGGGTGACTGACAGATCGGGTGTGGAGAAAATTTTATAAATGTACCTCTACCAAAATAAGAAAATAAATAGGTACAAAACTACTCAAATAGGTACCCATTTTTCTAAATGTTTCCAACTCTCATCCTAAAGGCTGAGCCACTCCGGGTGCCTGTGGTGCACCGGAAGCCTGCGCGTTGTACCGTAGGAAATGTCGTAGTAGATGGTACACCGCTCTCAAGTCACGCACACGTGCATGCCACGCAAGCGGTATGTCATCTAATATGACATTTCCTAGACTACAACGCGCAGTGCACGTGCTGCACACGCATTCGGTATGTCTCGGCCTTTAATGTTCGTATCTACAAGTTGTGCTTAGCATCTGCAAAGCATAACATTGAAGTAAGTACTATTTCTATAGGTATATACAATAAGCTCTATTATTATATTAATCTCAGTACTCAGTAGGTAGGTAGGTATAGGTAAGTTGCCTACAGTAAAAAGTTTCTCACTTCTAGATGTAAGGAACATGATAATACTCCTATTAAAATTCCTTGTGATCGGTGCGTGCTCAAAACCGGAATATTTGCGTATATGCTTACGTAATAAACGAATCGATTTAATTTACGGTTGATTACGGAAAATACATTAGAAGCGGAAATCTTTTGATCAATAAGTAAAGTAATAGTGATCTCTAGAATAATCGAACCGACGAAATTTTTTTATTCATAATTCATAATTTTGTCATTCGAAAGAATTTATCTTAATAAAAATTGGATGGTATACTTTATAATTATCGGATGGCACACCAAAGAAAAAACGTCCGAGGTGAGATGAGAATCGAACCCTCGGTCGGCCACTCGGTCTTATATTTATAATTTATATAGTATAAGTACTTAAGTAGTAGATATGACTACTGGGGAAAAAATAAAAGCACAAATCAAAATATTTAGTTAATAAATAATTTGATTTGGGTTCAAAAATGTTTTGTTCAAAATTCGAAAAAAAAATGTAGTTGGTTCGATTTCCGGATGAAGCAAAGTAATTTTTTGAAAAACTTTTAATGTAGTTTTATTTGCCTTTAAAAATAACATAAAGTCTTCTTTCAGCAAAATATCCTCTCTAGAATATTTAAGGTACTTTCCCTTCATGTCCCATAGTCACGGGACGCCCTGTATACTCGTATGTGATGAATGATGATATTAAATACAAGAAATATGCGTTTAAAGTTGAAAAAGAACTAATTTTCCTTTAACTATACATAGCCACGTTTTCATTGGGTACATTCTAAGTAGGGAAATCCAGGAGATTTCAGCAACAGGTAGGTGCAAACTGCAAACCCACACGATTCTAACAATTGCAAAGTGGTATTCCTAGTGATTCATAAACAAGTCGCAAAGCTATCATTGGATAAAAGGCCTCACATAATATTGATGAGGAAAATAACTTGCATAACACTAAAGCAAATAATACATAATTAACTACATATATATTCTGTATTTATTATGTTGTTATGTTTGAATATGTAAACATATAGAATAATAACATTAATAAATGAGGAAGTAAGATACACTTAAGGGGAAAGATGTTAGAATTCTTGAATTTCAGGACCTTAAATTTAAAGTAATTTCAACACAATGGCAACACAGAATGTAGATGAGGCATATGTGGCAAGTGTTACCTACTGTGTGCTTACCATGAGCTGCTGCCGCGCTATTAACGCTTTCTGCCAAACTGACTGACTGAATAAACAAACGATACTCCTCCTGGAGTATGTGTGGCCGCTCCCGCGTTTCCGCTAGGTACTGCAGCTGTGGCCGGGTCGCATCCCACAAGGGTGGAACGGTCGTTCACCGTCATTTGGGGACGGTGTTGAGAGGCTGTTGAAGGAAGATTTGCCATGGGCATGGCGAGAGAGAATGATTTTGGTGATGATGATGCGGTAAAGGCAAGTTAAGGCAAGGCAAAGTCCGATCTGAGAGAGATCTGAAAAGGAAGACAGATGGAGAGAGAGAGAGGCTTCTGCCACACTCGCTCGCACCAATTCTATTCTAACCCCCTATTCTACGCAATTCGATAGTTACACAAAACGTGATTCGTTGATTTCGTAGAGTGGGGGATAGAATAGCGAATGCTCGTTTGGTCTGAATAAATACGCGAGTACGAGCAGGATGGTTAGAAATGAAGTATTTTTTAAGTTATGCAACTTGATTTAGTTGGTTGTTAACAAGTACACAGCCCGCGCTTGCAAATTATCCGACGTAATGATTTGCACCACTACCATCCCGCAAAGGATAACTGCAATAGGCATGATGACTGGCAAGTCAAATCAGCAAGCAAGTTGGTATTGTACATTTGTGGCAAAAATATCACTGTGGTGATTTTTAATGCCCTTAGTAACAGTTTGTAAACAACCCCTTCTTACCTATGCCTGGAAAAACCCTTCCAAGAACCTACTCAAGTTTCCACTTTTTGATCAATTCGCTTGCTCGAGACTATTTACACAAGGTGAACAACAATGTAATCGTTGTATTTCCTAGTAACAGCAAGCAGTTCGGATTCATGTCGGGCAACCCAGTCGGTTATAATAGATTATAAGTCTGTCTGCCCGACAGTTGCTCGTAAGTAGTAATAAACAACTGATTTTTGTGAAGTTATGTGGGAAAATATATATCTATACGTGTGTATATCATGTTATTATACATTATAAATTCTATTATTTAGACTGCATTTTATTTCTCACCTCGATATTTGTTATGGGTAAATGTCGTAAACACATTGAAGTGTTTTTCTTTAGTTACTGAGTGCACGTCACGTAATGGATATTTTAATGATTTCCTTTAGTCGAATTTGTGTACAGGAAATCAAAAATATATTCAAGTCTCAAAATGCTTAATACCAATAACACAAATTATGACTAACCCAATTTTTTTTTTATTTTTCGTCAAACATGCAAGTAAAATTTCGTGTCATACTTCCTGGCGGTGACATGGTGTCGTACAGTATTCAAACTAACATCAAAAAAATGTACATGAAATGTACGAAATTGTACGCTAATTTAAAAAAAATTGTACTAAACGTACGAGACGAGAAAACGGTATTGATCCGTCACCGCTAGGAAGCATACTTCCTGGCGGGGGCTATTTATTTTGTTATGTTGCGGCCGAGTTTTCAATGGGCATGTCAATTAAAAAATATGTACGAAAATTGTACGTTCTGGTATTGCTGAATATCTCCGTAGAAATAGTTTCTCGTTTCTAATATAACGAATTATACTTAGTAATATTCCTATTTCCTAGGTATATCATTACGCGCAGAAGTTATTAACAATGGTAATGTTTTAATTATTGCGAAACAGTTTATGTACCTACCGCACAATGTAATAATAGTTATATTAAGCTTCTGCACCGTTATTCGAAACCTACATTAATATTTGAGAGAGGCAATCTTGTTTACTATGACGTGACGGTTGCTGATTTGACTATACTCTACTCTTTTTACCCCCTCTATCAGTTTCCTGTTCATGCCACCAGAGTAGGGCGTGCCCGTTCCCTCGTCATTGGTGTCTCGTTTACCGAGACGTACGGTTCAGTCACAAATTCATGGAATTTGTAAGTGAAATATATTTTCAAGTCTTAACGGTTTTACCGTTCGAATATAAAAATTTGTTATTAATCTTATTTTATTTTGCAGAGTTTTTGCAAAATGACGATGTCGGACACATCTAGTGCATCAAGCACTAGCTCATCGTCCGATTCAAGAGACTATACCTACTCCGGCATGGGAGCCGAAGGCGGCGTAACGATGCCATAGAACAAAACAGGTTAGCGGTATCCAGAATCTGTATTAGTGACATGTTGCAATCCATGAGTAATGTACCTTTCTCAGTCAAATGGGAAAATGAATTAGAGGGCAACGTGAGCGGCGAGATATATATAAGGCTAAAGAAATTTGAACCCACTGTTCTTAAAGAAAATGGTTTGACACTAAAGTTGCGTTTAACGATGTTTTAGAAGAACCATCCGTTCCAAAATACTCGCCCGCTCATGTTGACCTTATAATCTCTGTTCAACATTTTGACTCCGAAAACTGGACAAGCGTCCGAGATTCAGAGGTACATAAGCTTTGCTGCTCCCAACCGGCCTTTGTAGGCCTCGAGACAAATAACTAATTAAAGAATTTATGTTTTTGACGCATCAATAGCTTCAGGCTACCCTCCATAAAAAACAGATTTTTTTATGGAGGGTATTTTTTATAAGATCCCTAATGATGTTTTAACGACATACTGGTCTTAAAATAGGTACGAGTGATAATCGTGAGAGTTTAAATCAATATATCTGTAATGATTGCAACTAACATGTCGTCACCGCGCTGACCTTATCCGAGATTGTATCCCCCGCTGCCTAAGTGTCAAAGAGTCCATAAGAAAGATACCCCGAGCTCATATTGGAAAAACGTGGTGGTATTTCCTAAACTTTTTGGCCGGTCTGACCGCCAACCCAAAATAAGCCTGCTGCGCAAGCAAGTGCTAATCTATGTCGTGATGCTCAAAAAAGGCCCACGCAGGGCATTTATGACCAGTCTAACTGCTTTATGAATATGCTTAGACCATTCTTACAAAAATTTTGGCCGGTCTGACCGCCAACCCAAAATAAGCCTGCTGCGCAAGCAAGTGCTAATGTGTATTAATGCTCAAAAAGGGCCTATGCAGGTCATTTATGACCAGTCTAACTGCTTTATGAATACACCTAGACCTTTATTACAAATATTTTTCGGCCGGTCTGACCGCCAACCCAAAATAAGCCTGCTGCGCAAGCAAGTGCTAATCTATGTAGTAATGCTCAAAAAGAGCCAACACAGGGCATTTATGACCAATCTAACTGATTTATGAATATGACTAGACTCGTCTTACAAAAACTTTTGGCCGTACTCACCGCCAAACCAAAATAAGCCTGCTGCGCAAGCATGTGCTAATCTGTGTAGTTATTCCTAAAAAGGGCCCACGCAGGGCCTTCATGACCAGTGTAACTGCTTCATGAATAGGCCTGGACCTTTCTTACAAAAACTTTGTCGCTGGTCTGAACGCCAACCCAAAATAAGCCTGCGGCGCAAGCAAGTGCTGATCTGGGTAGTAATGCTCAAAAAGGGCCCACACAGGGTGTTTATGACGAGTCAAACTACTTTATGAATATGCCTCGACTTTTCTTAAAATTGCCTGCACATGGCAATTATACCTTTTTACCAATGGGCTGGCGTGATCCCTTTCGCCCATCCAGACCAATTGCAAATAGCCAAGGTCAAGGAAAGCCTCGCCAGCGTAGCGTGGGCCCGAGACCCCAAGGCCCGAATGCCTATAAAAACACTACCCGACTAGGTCAAAACTTCCCACGCAGGGATTTAATCAAAATTATGACTGCAACTTTTTTTTTTTGGAAAGATGAGAATCATTAAATATTGATAAAATCGTTTAGAAATTCGTTTTACCTAAGGCCCCCGTTAGCATTGCCAAATGCAGGAAACAATTTTGAGGCAGGCGTGCTAGAACCAGCATATATATTACACTCCCAGTTTATGTCACGCCGATATTCCTAATCCCAAAAAGCGACGGATCTTTACGTCCAAAATTCAAATCTTAATTCTATACTTACCGATCGTAAAGTTCAAGTTGGGGAAAATTCACCGAATTTCAGGGTTCATTCAGCCCTCAGATTTGCTAGTAAAATTAGATCTGTCAAACGCCTATTTCCATCTGCCTGTCGCAGCCAGCGAGTCTGAATTGGTTTCAAAGTCTGATTTTTAACAGCTGCCGATGACCTACTTGCCTTAAGGTCATTTCCGACCAATTGGGTTGCCCACATCTTTCGAGTTTTAGTTAATTTAGACGTTTTTCTCCTAGCAAATCAGAACCTCGGCCTTTATTACGAAAAGCCTTAAAAACGGTGCGAATTCTAGAACATTTGGGCTGGCAGGTTAATCATGTTAAGTCTATCCTTACCCCTCGGAGGGCCATAGAATACCTGGAAAATTGTTGGTATCCTCATTCCAACAAAAAGTACTTCCCATTAAAGAAATGCTTGGCCCTGAAAATAAATGCCGTTTTTGAAGCGAAAATCCGCTTGTACAAACGAAATTCAAAGCATTGTGGGCTCCCTAAACTTTGCCCGTTTTCCAGTACCCCGTGGCCATTTCAATCACAGAGCCCTGTTAGCATTTGGTGCGAGTCTCCTTCACCAGTCCATATATTGTCGATTCCCTATACGAGTACTAATGGAAGCGCTGCTTGAACTATCATTGTGGATAAACAATGAAATAAATTGAATTGAAATGAATTGTGGATATAAAATGATGGGGGCAATAAGAAGATAGGACAAGAAGAGTCAAGTCTCCATTCAAATCAATGAGAAATGCTCGCGATCCTAAATGCCCTAAAATGTTGTTGCCATTATTTAGCAAACTCTTCCATCATAATACAAGCGACGACAAATTGGTAGTTGCCTTCCTGAGGAACGAAGGGGGAACTCTGTCATCCTCCCTAATGAATCTAGGTTACAAGGTGTTTCATCTAGTAGACCAGTACGACATTAATTTTCTAATTCACTATCTCCCCGGTAAGTTCGATCGCGAAGCAGACCGCCTGTCTCGCCTGCCTGTCGTTTCCGAGTGAAATCTCCTTCGCCTACCCATAATAACAGTGAAAATATTTTCGAAAGGGACAGCCCGGAAGTACACCTCGTGTCGGCAAGGGCGTATGAAGTGCCTAATTATGTACCACTCGACGCGGCAAATGGTCAAGCCCAGTTTCACAATGCATTCAGTCGAACGTGGCGTTACCAGATAGCTTGGATATTCCCATCACCGTTCTAAATACCTCAAGTTTTAGCACGCAATGAATACAGCTGTAGGAATTTACTTGATCGTAGCCCCCCGGTGGCTGATAGTTTTTTGGGAGAACTGATCTCAAAAATCGAGCCCTTGCCCCACCATTCACAATACTTGCTCTAGATCAGGCCCTGATAGACACAGCCTCAGGTCATCCCCCGTCCCAAGCTCAGGAGTTGATCCTAGAAGCAGGAAAATGTGGGGATGGACAGAAAGCATAGAAAATTGGTCCCAACAACAAAAGAATTTATTACTTTCTAACTGGCGAAAATCATCGTTAAATAAAAACTTATAAACACCCTTAGTATAAGTGGTGCTTATGGTCGTGTGGTCGCTCGTGGTCGTTAATGTGAATACACCCTCAGCAGCCGATTTTGTTAGATAAATAATTGACCTGGATCAAAAAGTAAGCTTGTCCTATTCGACCATAAATTTAAGTGTACAAATCAGCGATTGCTACCTTAACAGACCCTAATTTGCAGGTCAACCTAGCGTCACATACGCTTGTAAAATATTCATGAAAGGCTATTTCCAATGAAACTCCAAAAGTAAACAACGTAAATACGTACCTATACGGGATACCGGTACTTTAGTAGAATTGCTTAAAAAGTGGTACTATCAATGAAAATAGCTTTTAGGAATGTTCAAAACCTGCCTGTATCTTATTGTTGTTTGTTCAGGTCATAGGGTATATGACCTTAATTTACTATCTGTTAATAAAAACGATTGTATTGTACCTTATACATCAATAATATTTTGGCTAATTTCTGGGTCAAAAACTGATTGTGCCTCTTAAATTATTAACGTTTTTGTAAATGTTAATACTTAATTTACTACATTCTGTTAAGTACATTAAAGGAGTACGTTGCAAGAATCTAATTTTAGTTATGTATAGTTTAGTTAAATGTGTAAAATTACCAATACCCAAACAGGGTTCATGTGAACTATTATTATACAATAAGACCTTGTGTAACACATAATTATATACAATAAATGAATTATGAATTAAATACAGTCAGGCTAGAATTTAACTCAAAATCAGGAAACCCTATTAATATATTGAATTAAAAACAGTTATTTGTTTGCATTTAACTCAAAACTTAAAATATATGGACTTGGACCCTATATTATTTGGTATGGTGACATTTGTAAGTCTGACAATGACGCAGACATCCAAGCTAGTCCGGGTAGCTAGTGCATCCTGCAGTAGCTTCGAAAAATTGGGTACAAATCCTTCCGTTGGATGAAATCTTAGCTCGCGATAACTGACTCTCACAAAACACTATTTCTAACGTTTGCTGTAGAGAAATTCGACAATCAGCACCCATCTTAGCTGTAACTGAATGTTTTACTCCCGTTGATTATTCAATTTGAAAAATAATTGTAAGAAGATCTTATGGATTAGGAGCAAAGGGTACCTAATCAATAAAAAATAGATACATTTTTAATTGATTTATTTATAATACATTACAATACAACATAATTGAAAAATCAAATTTTACATTGGGTCATTTTGGACTTACCACCAGTTAATTATTACAATTGAGTTTGGTCTGTTCTGTTGTAGATACATAATTACATATGTAACAATGTATTCAGGATTAATACAAGCCTAGATTAAGTTGAAATAAGCTTATTTTTCAATATTATTGTATGCTAAAGTTGTTTTTCAATAAACAGTATTATTGTATATTATGTGTTTTAATCCATATATCATAATATAAAAGAACCTTTTTATTCTTATCACACACAAATATGACAGTAACTTTACCAGTTACCTAATTGTTTTCACATGATTCACATTGGTGTCTTGCCACCAGGCGATAACAGACAGGTCTCAAATATTAATGTAGGTTTCGAATAACGGTGCAGAAGCTTAATAGCAGTGTTTTACCCTACAATAAAACACATATTAAGCGAAACACCTTATTCGAAACCTACACTTTATAATCCTGCCTGGCGGTTAAAATGCAATGTTCCATTCTCACAGTTACTTTTCACTAACTCACCACAAATCTTAGCACTTGCACTTCACTTCACCTTTGTGTAAGTTTTTGTGACGGTGGTGTATCTATCTATTATATCACTGTTTTGGTGGAACATTGCAAAACGTGTAAATAAAACATTAAATTTGAGAACCAATGACGAGGGAACGGGCACGCCCTACTCTGGTGGCATGAACAGGAAACTGATAGAGGGGGTAAAAAGAGTAGAGTATAGTCAAATCAGCAACCGTCACGTCATAGTAAACAAGATTGCCTCTCTCAAATATTAATGTAGGTTTCGAATAAGGTGTTTCGCTTAATATGTGTTTTATTGTAGGGTAAAACACTGCTATTAGTCCGTGGGCTAGTCGGTCTGAAATTAGAAAACGGTATAATTTGGGGGTACCAAGTGTCCTTTTAACAGTAGTTAGACATATTCATAATGATGTTAAAAAAGTATGATAGACATCACAAAGTGGTAGCTAATAGGCATACGGGCTATTTCAAGATTTCCGTTGTATGACAGGTATGGTTAAAATTAGGAGGTACAAATTTTCCTTTTCACGGCTGTTAGTGCTTATAGAAACGTCAAAAATGCAAGATTGCCATTTATAAGTGCTACCTAACAAAACTGGGGGCCAATCAAAGATGGTGGATCTCAATTTTTACAAAATCAAGTATATCTCGAGAACTATTAAATATATCTAATTATTCTCTTGAACAAAATTAAAGGCATATCTGTAAGCTTCATATTTTGCATATACACCATATTGCTAAAACCAACCAATAATTAATTATGACCAAATTTATGAAAATTTCGTGATTTTGATTTTTTTTGTGTCGTGTTTTTACATAGTAGTCATGACGCTAGAAAAATTTAATATTTTTTTAAAGATAGTGTATTTAATAAGCTTTAATTTGATGTATATAACTTGTTGGCGGTATTAAAAAAAAGACCCATAAAAAATATTTAAATGAATTGTAGTCATAATCCACCGTATACTTAATGATTTAAGAGGCGATGGAAGTGCCACTCGTAAATAATAGTGCTCATTTCAAATAACCAAGATTGAAAAATATAAAAAAAATCGCCTCTTAAATCATTAAGTATACGGTGGATTATGACTACAATTCATTTAAATATTTTTTATGGGTCTTTTTTTTAATACCGCCAACAAGTTATATACATCAAATTAAAGCTTATTAAATACACTATCTTTGAAAAAATATTTAATTTTCTAGCGTCATGACTACTATGTAAAAACACGACACAAAAAAATCAAAATCACGAAATTTTCATTAATTTGGTCATAATTAATTATTGGTTGGTTTTAGCAATATGGTGTATATGCAAAATATGAAGCTTACTGATATGCCTTTAATTTTGTTCAAGAGAGTAATTAGATATATTTAATAGTTCTCGAGATATACTTGATTTTGTAAAACTTGAGATCTACCATCTTTGATTGGCCCCCATTTTTGTTAGGTAGCATTTATAAATGGCAATCTTGCATTTTTGACGTTTTTATAAGCTTACCTAACAGCCGTGAAAAGGAAAATTTGTACCTCCTAATTTTAACCATACCTGTCATACAACGGAAATCTTGAAATAGCCCGTATGCCTATTAGCTACCACTTTGAGATGTCTATCATACTTTTTTAACATCCTTATGAATATGTCTAACTACTATAAAAAGGACACTTGGTACCCCCAAATTATACCGTTTTCTAATTTCAGGCCGACTAGCCCACGGACTATATACATGCATAAATATGTACAACGACGATTACATGCCACTTATTGATGTATATAATCGATGTTCCAAATTAAAGCACCTATGAGATAGATATACCTAAAAACGCTTTTGAACCAGAACGTACATTTCTCGTACATATTTTCTGATTGACATGCCCATTGAAAATTCGGCCGCAACATAACAAAATAAATGGGTCTATATCGGGTGGCATAATGTTTTTATTTCGAAAAATTTGTCGCAAAACAACTTTACGCCGAAAAATGTATGGCATAAACATTGTTGCGCATATTTTTGTTATGACGAAATTGTTAATCCTAACTTGGTTGTTCCTAAATATTGTTTGTCCTAATGATCTTTGTGTCTAATGTATATGTATCGAAAAATTATTGTTCATAATGGTGATGTTCCTACTATTTAATGTACTAAAAGTGATTACCTACCAGTAGAAAAATTTTTGCGATACCTTATACTTAATTATTTTGTCAGCCTCTGTAGCCTAGTTGGTAGTGACCCTGCCTACGAAGCTGGAGGTTCCGGGTTCGAATCCTGGCGAGGGCATTCTTTGTGTATTTATTTATCACAAAT
The DNA here is from genome assembly GCA_025490895.1 of Thaumatotibia leucotreta. NCBI lineage: Eukaryota > Metazoa > Arthropoda > Insecta > Lepidoptera > Tortricidae > Thaumatotibia > Thaumatotibia leucotreta. The sequence goes on from JALPQI010013233.1 coordinate 35,782, forward strand.
GTTTGTTCCTTGGTCATGGCTGTCTATGTATCTAAGTATCTGTGTACGTATCTATCTATTATATATATCGTCGCCTGGTACCCACACCACAAGCCTTAATTGAGCTTACCGTGGGACTAGGTTGATTTGTGTAAGATGTCCCAAGATATTTATTTATTTATTTATTTAATTATTACTGAATAATTAGCCCTGTTGTCCAAAGAATTTAAGTGAGCAATTTTGACCTGGGAACCGGTCGACGAAGCCCCGCTGCGCGGGGCTTCTATTTCCGCTCTAAGGGATAAAAGGTACCTAACGAACATAGGTTCGTATTCGCATTAAAAAAGAAATAATCTGAACCTTCCCCTACCTTAACCTGGATAGCCAGGTTAAGGTAGGGGAAGGTTCAGATTATTTCTTTTTTAATGCGTGGGGGCTTCGCCCCCCGTCCCCCCCTTTTTTTGGTTTTGTAAGTATGAGGATGTGTAAACAATTGATTAAAAATACTTAAGTATTTAAAGACTACGCCATTCATTCCGCCCTAGCTTCGAAATCTAACCAATCCACGTCGGTTTTACCCTAGTTTATTACTTGAATATTTTTTTAACCATTCACCCTGTTGTTCAAATGTTTTGCATGTTGTTATTAAATAGTAAGGGTCACGGTCCATACAAAGTTGAGAAAAATTGTGCGCTGCGAGTTACAGTTTTGTAATTTTAACCAGAGCTAGAGGGTCTCTAAATAGTTGTTTTTAGATGTGGAGGGAAAACCAATTCCCCCCTTGAGCGCGGGGGGAGGGGGGTGAATGTGCATGCGGAAGAGTTGCGTTTCATATTTTTTTACTAATTAATAAGGCCTACTATGCATTGTTTGGTATCATTTTCGTGTAAAACGGATCTGGAAAATCCATTTTTTATCATAAACATGAGCAATTTCATATAAAAATGTAGATTTTTTGGAGTAAAAGTAAAAAAGTTACCGTTTTTATTTTAATTTAAGCGTCATATAAGTATTAAAAAACAAACTTATCCAATTTAAAAAAAATGTGTAAGATAGCATATTTATTGCAGTTTTTAAAAATATACACATTTTGTAGTCTTTCATACAAAAATACACTGAAAAAAAATATTACCTGACGCGTACCTCCAACAAAAACCTCCGCGTAATCTCAAAAAAGAGACTTTTGTGCCGGCAACTGCTCATAGATTATACATATTTTTGTGTTTACATATTATTGTTCATATTACAAGTTATTGATACGAAAGTAAATTGAATATTTTCTGATCTTCTTTTTTTAAATAACCTAAGATTATTAAGATTTTATTTGTTCAGATTATATTTTTAGATTTTATCAATTATTGTATACCGCGTGTAGGCATATTATATATCTGGTCTATCTGATCACATGTATCATATATAGTATCTGATCATATGAATCGGAATGGGTAATCATTTTTACAAGTGTCATTAGGTAATGATCTCATTACCAAAGACGATAAATGTAATTTTCACTAACCCGGACTAAACAACTAACCCAGTTCACCCACGTTAAAAGTTTATATCATATGGAATTTGACAATCAATTGTTAAACGTTTACTTCATAAATCATCATTATTGCCATATCAGCCGAAAGACGTCCACTGCTGAATATAGGCCTCTCCCAAAGATTGCCACAATGACTGCTCCTGCGCCACTCGCATCCAGCGGACTCCTGAGACCTTCACTGTCCACCTTGTGGGGGGCCTACCCACGCTGTGCCTTCCACCTGCGAGGCCGCCGCATGGCCACATCGGTTCTACGTGCAATGTGCCCCGCCCACTGCCACTTTAGTTTAGTGATTCGGAGAGCTATGGAGCTATACTTTGGTTCTGCTGCGGATCGTCTCATTTCTAATACGACCTCGCAGAGAGACTCCCACCATAGCCCTCTCCATTGCCCTGTGGGTGACTTTAAGCTTTCTTATGAGGCCCATTCTAAGTGACAACGTTTCAGTACCGTATGTCATCACTCTTTTAAATCTTTGATCAGTGTATATTGCTACACTGATCAAATACTTTTGTCTTCAAGAACTGCGGAATATTGGACGAAAAGATGTGTCGTAGCTTCCCAAACGCTGCCCAACCTAGTCAGATTCGATGATTGACCTCTTACTCAAAGTTGGACCTACCTAACTGGGTAGCTTGTCCTAGGTATATTATAGTCGTCTACACCTTCGAGTTTAGTCTCCGATTGTAACGGGAGTTTTCGTCTTATCCATGTTCATCCTAAGACGAACTCGCTCGAAGGCGCTACTGAGGTTCGCGAGCATCGTACTGAAATCTTCCAAGGTCTCAGCCAAGACCACCGTATCATCAGCGAATCGAAGGTGAGTGAGGTCCTCGCTGTTTATGTTGATACTCACCTTTTCCAGTCCAGTCTTAAAGATATCTTTCAGTGCAGCGATAAACAGATTACGGGAGATGACACCTCCTTGCCTGACTCCCCGCTGCAGTATAATATGCTTCAAGCTCTGGTCTTGGAGTCGGATTGACACAGTGGTGCTTTCGGACAAACACCTCAACATTTCGACATAGCGGTAGTCTACTTGGTACCGTTAAAGAGACTGTAGTACTGCCCAGAGTTTCGATGAAATCGAAGGCCTTGGGGGTTACCATGACGTAGGGTAGACTGGGGTCAATTGAACCAATTTGCCTTTAACCGACCGTGACCGCTATATTTTTATAAGTAGAAAGATGTACGCTCACAATATTTCAAGGTTAGTTATCTAGTTCCTAAATAAAATGTATTTGGATGGTCTATATCTCATAGTTTTTCAACAATGGTGAAATAAAAAGAAAAAGGCAGAGTGGTTCAATTGACCCCACGTGTGTGTCAATTGAAACACTATGTGGGGTCAATTGAAACACTTAAATATCTTCGACACAATGAAAGTATTTATATCTGTTTTAATCTTTTTCATTACTACCTTTGCATACAATGAGCTCATTAAAAGTTCGCAAGTATAGCATGAACATATCTCAATTTATGAGCATCTGAAAAAGTCGTTAAAAAAATATGGAATAAAAAAGGAGTATACGACTTTTAGACTTCATTGTCACTGTTACCATTAACATTTACCTTAACCAAGGTAGATTTAATGCATTTACAAGATATAGCGATGTAGAATCGCAAAAAATAATCAAAAGTATGTTTCATACAAAAGTGCTTGTTTCAACTATAACAATGTTTCAATCATAACCATTCCCAAACGCCCAGTCACAACGAGTGTTGTAGTCGCGATGTGGAATGAAATAATAGACGAAACAAAATATCAGTTTAAATGGTTTCATTACAGCGGTAAACAAAAATATCGTTAAAAACGTGAGGCGATACTAAGCCGAAAATATTAGCAACACACCAAATTTTATTTAGTATACAAAAAAAGAGTACTTTTTGAAGTCTCGAATCTCTGGAACTATAAGACGTACGGTAACCTCAACTTGTTGGAAATTTATTATTCTTTAAACGTTTAATAACATATGCTATCAAATAACATAAGGTTTTTTAAATAAAAATCAGAAACTAAAAAATGACCGTAAATTTCGCAGTTTTTTACGTACTACGCAGCTAGCACAACGTTTTCTTTCTTGCAAAATGTGGTTTTATATTGCCCTATAGTGTCTAAATAACATAGCAAAAATGCAGCGATACTACTTGATTTGCGAGTTTAAGGTAAAACGACGTACGGTTCGACCGTACTATTATTTATGATCTAGATCAAAAACTAGCCAAATAATTGTGAAGCTTAATAAAACAAACATGTGCATCGAATACAACACTTTATATTTCGAAGTTGGTTAATTTGGGGACGATTAAAACATGGGGAAGATTGAAACGTTTCAATCGTCCCCAAGCACGTTGTTTCTATCGTCCCCAAATCACTTTTTTGACTTCAATGTCAAATATTTTATATAAAAAAAGACTCTAACACTGATCACCGTCATAAAAACATTCGTTTATTCCTAACTATAACACTTACATAATTAGATTAGTCAATATACGAGAGTAGACGAAGTTATAAGACGATATACTAGAGCACGAATACTTACTTTTTACCGCGTGAAACTGGTTTCGCTCGTGGACACTTCCTTATCGCACCGGCGCCCGTGCGCTACTGTTAAGGATTGTAATATGGCCTACCGCTTGTTCCGAGTCTTGCGTCATACGCGTAGGCATTATAGTTTCCGAGATATTTGACTTGTTTCAATCTTGACCTGTTTCAATTGTCCCCAGTCTACCCTACTAATGCGATTCAGTTTAGGTTCTGGGAAAGGGTCAGTGATACACGACTCGTATAGCCTTGTCACTTTCTCTCGACCTAAATTAAACCGCATTAGTACGTCATGAAAACCCCCCTTATCGTAGTCCACAAACGCTAAACGCTAAGCAGAGGGGCAGGTTATACCTATTCCTCGGTCTTCTGTATAACATTTACGAAACGCCAATTCAGAAACCGGCTTGTTCGGGAGGCTGGAAGTCATCAAGCCTGCGTGCAAGACGATTCGTAATGACTGTCGAAAACATCTTATAAATATGGCTCGGAAGTGAGATTGATCAGTAGTTCTTTAATAAGGCGTTGTCACCTTTTTTCAAGAACAGTACCACCACTCTTCTGTTCCATGCCTAAGGCGTTCTCCCTTCCGGAGTTGAACAACTTCTGAAGGGCCATAAGGATTGGTTTACCACCTGGCTTCAGATGCTCAGCTATAATTCCGTCTTCCCCAGACGCTTCTGTTCCATGCCTAAGGCGTTCTCCCTTCTGGAGTTGAACAACTTCTGAAGGGCCATAAGGATTGGTTTACCACCTGGCTTCAGATGCTCAGCTATAATTCCGTCTTCCCCAGACGCCCTGTTATGTTTGAGCTGTTCAAGGGCCATTCTAATATCACATAGGCTGATGTCTCGGATATCCTCTGTATAGTGCCGGGTCAGTCACTTACTTCATAAGAAATTTATCAATTATCAAATTCCGTGTGAAATAAACGTTTAACCCAGGTTGCTTGGTTAACCCAGGTTGATGCAATTTGCCCTAACAGACATTATGGAGTACTTTGTTTACGCAAAATCGCTAAATTCCCGCAGTAGAAACGTACTGTCAACAATAAGTCAAAGCAACGTCCCTTTTTTAGTCGAG
>JALPQI010013234.1:0-38636 GCA_025490895.1 Thaumatotibia leucotreta
AAATGTTAACACTTGAAAACGATTGCTAGTAATGCGTATTATTACCCATTTTCGTAAAAGCCCGGGTCATGGACACACACTGTATTTATAAATCTATGAATATTACTAATAACAATACAATTATGATTCCAATATCACACATGTGCCCATGTGATATGGATTTTTTTTTAATACAAATATAGCTCTAGTGTCTACATAAACTAAAATTTGCACACATATTACTCTAGTAAACATACAATGCACCCCGTAGAAGCACAGTAATCTACTTAATACTAAGATTATTCAAAAATTTTAATGTAAGTAGGTATAATATTTGAATCTGGTTATCTTCCGATTAACAAAAAATCTATATTACTAATTTGCATTATTTATCATCTGACATAAATAGTAGCTCATGATAGGCTAAAAGCGGTCATGTATATTTATAGTTTTTATACTTAAAATTTAAAACATTTTTGCTAGACTAGATAGGTAACAGGTTTTGTGATCTCACAAGTCCAACTGTTATCAAAGGGTTTTTTTTAATAATGTAGGCATGCACTAAATAGGCTAGGCAAGAAATATTTATATTTATAATTATATAGGAATAGCGTTATAATAGGAACGCTTTAATTAATCTTTGCTTTGCAAACAAACACTATATATTCATATTCATTTTCATATTCGATATATACTCGACTAAATTTTCGTGTTTTCATTTTTGCGTGTTCACAATAAAAATTAATGCTTACACATTATTCAATACCGCAATGCCATCATAATCGCAATGTTTATAACTTAATTAGTAAGTACGCAATTGACGTAGGAAACACAAAAATGAACGAGTAAGTGATTGCCTACTTTTGATCCTGCAACCTTGGCAATCACGCTGTTTACGCGTGACACGTCGCGCAAACATATATATTCATGAGAACATACGTTTTGGATCATAAATATTACTTATCTTTTACTATCTTCGTAATCTAGATGCTTTTAACTTTTAGTAAATACTACTTTTTTTTACCAGACAACGTACTTCAAAATCCATTTTAAAAACGTTATGAGCTAACGAGAATGAACAGACAGAGCGATAAGCACACGGTTATTGATACTTAATGTTTGCATTTAAATATACAATAGCAATGTGTTGGTTTTTAATGAATGCCGTCGCGACGCGTCGTAATTATTTATTGCTAACATTCATTAACACCTTTGTTCATTCAAGAAATACCGTCTTTTAAATGTTTTATAAATTACACAGACCTGTGATAAATTATCATTACTTACAAGTAGGTACCGATCGTATGTCGTTACTTTTTTTACATATGTTGTTTACAGAATTTGACATGTTATTGACACTTGACAGTGCTAACGGATAGTGAGACATAAACATCGCAGTACATATTTACCTAACCAAGTTAACTTGTCATACATCATGTTTCTCCTCGGTAACAATTCCCAAACTAGTGAATTAACGAATTTTGTGATTTATGAGGGAATGCCATGCCGTGGTACAAAGTGTTTTTTTACTCGTATCATACGCTTACGTTACGTCGGTTTAACCATTCGTATTGCCATTGTCAAAAACATTGGATAGGTGGATACAGAATTAGGCATGGGTAGGCACATTGAAAGTATCATTTTAATTTAATTTATTTATTGCATTTTATCAAAAGTATAAGAAACATCTGAAAAGGATATAGCAAAATTATTCTCTTAGAATTATACATAACTAGCGACCCGCCTCGGCTTCGCACGGGTACTATACCTACATAAAAACCTTCCTCTTGAATTACTCTACCTATTAAAAAAAATCTCATCAAAATCGGTTGCGTAGTTTTAAGATTTAATCGTACAAAGGGACAGGGACAGAAAAAGTGACTTTATTTTGTATTATGTAGTGATTATGTATTAAAATTTTGACTATAAGTACTATTTCATTCCGCTAATTAAAACAAAAGTTTACAGGTAACTTGTGAAATGAAAAAGAGGCTTTTTAATGATAAAACCGCATCCTGTTTCTTATACTTTAGTTTTGCTTTGTTTTATTTTCTTACTTACATTACTATTTTCGCTTAGTAGTCCAAAGCGAATTTTGGCCTTTTACCAGGAGAGCACGATCGATAGACCCGATCCAGCACGGTTTCCTGCGATGAATCGTTACTGGTGCAAAAATGAAGAGTCGACTGTCTAGAATTTAGATTAGATAGCCTCTAGATTAAACACTGGAATTATTCGACGAGTTATTGACCCGTGATTTTTTAAAGTTGCCGCTCTTTTCTACTGTCACCGATTGTTAGATGAGATAAGATACTTGTGCACGCGCAGGTGCGACACGGCTGGCTGGGCGGTCTGGATGCGCTGGCTCTGGACGTGCAACGTGGCCGCGACCACGGGCTGCCGGGCTACGCGGCCTACCGCACGCTCTGTGGCCTGCCCGCCTCCTCCTTCCAGCACTTCGCCGACGCCATCCCCCAGCAGGTTAGTGCACTCGTGGTGGACACGGGCTGCCGGGCTACGCGGCCTACCGCACGCTCTGTGGCCTGCCCGCCTCCTCCTTCCAGCACTTCGCCGACGCCATCCCCCAGCAGGTTAGTGCACTCATGCTGGATACGGCTGTCGCTGGACATGGGCTGCCGGGCTACGCGGCCTACCGCACGCTCTGTGGCCTGCCCGCCTCCTCCTTCCAGCACTTCGCCGACGCCATCCCCCAGCAGGTTAGTGCACTCATGCTGGATACGGCTGTCGCTGGACACGGGCTGCCGGGCTACGCGGCCTACCGCACGCTCTGTGGCCTGCCCGCCTCCTCCTTCCAGCACTTCGCCGACGCCATCCCCCAGCAGGTTAGTGCACTCGTGCTGGATACGGCTGTCGCTGGACACGGGCTGCCGGGCTACGCGGCCTACCGCGCGCTCTGTGGCCTGCCCGCCTCCTCCTTCCAGCACTTCGCCGACGCCATCCCCCAGCAGGTTAGTGCACTTGTGCTGGACACGGCTGACGCTGGACGTGCAGCGCTGGACACGGGCTGCCAGGCTACGCAGCCTACCGCGCGCTCTGCGTAGTAGCCACCAACAGGTTAGTGGCATACTTGTGCAGGGGTGATCATTTTGTTTAGGCCACGCCCCAGACTCTTTTCAACCAAATCTTGCACAAAAGTGACGCAGTCTCTCGCATCTCGAGCACCTGTCACTGTCTAACTGTATTAACTCAATAGTGATATGTAGTCTATCCCGCTCACTGGACACTGTCGCACCATATTGGTGTTAGGAGTGCACGAAACAGTAAGTATTGGAGGTACTTAATAGCCTTGTAAGGCCCCTGGTCCTAACTATAGTACTTAAATGAAATTTAAATTCGATTCAATTGAAACAGATTTTGTTTTGCCTGGTAAATTTTTAGACGCACTAAAATCAACTTTACTTCTTGTTGTTATTTGTCATTTCAATGACAAACAGATATTTCTCATGCCTGGCCCTTAGGAGCCACGTATATCTTTTACCTTTTATCTTAGTATGATTAATATATATATACAAATACATGTATTGTTTTTATGTTTCATAAGTAGTATAAGAGTGCGCTTATCTATAAGCGCGTTATATGCTAACTATAGAACATATTATTATATCCACAGGTGGTTGACAAGCTAATGGAGGTATACGAGCACCCGAGCGACGTGGACCTGGTCGTGGGCGCCATGGCCGAGACTCCTCTCCCCGGGTCCTCATTCGGACCAACCTTCACGTGCCTTATCAGTAAGTTTTACTACCTTTAGTATTGTACTACTTTAGTAGACCCAACTCCTCCTGCGGGTGTCGTAAGAGTCGACTAAGGGATTGAAGTATCACTGACCACTATTTGATAAATATTGATGATGGGCAGCAGCGTCATCATAGTGGACACATTACTGCGATCGCCAATACGCTTGCTCAGCGTGGCGATTATGGGCTTTTACCTCCTAATCCGTTTATACGCATAGTTAATAGGAGAGGCCTACGTCCAGCAGTGGACTATCATAGGTTGATGATGATGATGATGAGTAGACTCGCATACTATTCCTCAAACATAATGCAAAATAGTTCTTTAAATTTATATACCTACCCAGTTTGACAAGACGGTCAATCTTACATGAGTACCTACCGTCCAGTTTAACCCTTTACCTACGGGACGACACATTTACATAAATATAACTTTAATTTGACAGTGGTGGCAACTCTGGTTGCCACCCGTAGGTAAAGGGTTAAGGACCATAACGTAAATTAATGAAACTATACCGTGCGTCAGTAGTACGTTTAAGAAAAAAATATTAACAAACCAAAAAACTTGTATTATTCCATAATCACGCGCTTTCAGAACACAATCTTGGTCTTATCACCAACTTAAAACCCTAAATCTTGTTCACATACATTTTTAGATAAAATTTTTGATATTTATTAGTGTGAAAATAAATCTACGAACGTGTTGCACGATGTTTGAAAGACAACAAATGCTATTGAAAGTCAGCCATATTTGTTTTCTGCTGGCGCACGGTATACCACTAACTAAACTTTAACTGAATTAATGATGAAACTAGATTTTGACTGTTCTCATACATTTTGTTATGAAAGCATTTTTTCTGGTAATATTACCCTTTTAACTAGCGTATTGCAAACAAGTTCCAAGTATCAATGCTGTTATGTGTATAAAAAGAGAAGTGGCATGAATAATTAAACATGCAAACCTTAGTCACGGTTGAAAGTAAATGTTATGTTAGTCTTTTATATGGATAACACAAAACAATGCCATTGTGAGGAACAAAGCTGTTTGTTGTTTGCCAACTACAAAACACGTCTAAAATGAAAAGCACTGTTTTAATGGAACAATCACGGTATGCCTGTACTGTATGCCCACTTGCCCAGTGCATTTATGAAGATTGTTCAAATATTTATAATTTTCATAAGGAGCTTGTAAACATAGTTAATCACACATTTTTTGTTATTATGAATCAAATTACAAATAATTCGTACGAACATCAAAATTAATCATTTCAAACATCCCTCGTATAATTTCAAAATGGCAATTGAATATTAACAAGGCCATGTTTAAATTGTTTAATAACCAGGTTCCTAAAAAGGCATTTCATTAACTTGTGCTTTAGGGCATGACCATTTGGCATTTATGTACCCGTGGCTATTGCAAAGATTATTTTACCTTCATCATCATCAGCCTATTTCGGTCCGCTGCTAGAAATTAGACCTGGGGCCCGTTCCTCGAAAGTTTGTAACTTGTAATACAAGTGGAATTCTCTTTTTGGCACCATAAGTTAGATAAGGACTTCCGCTTGTATTACAAGTTACAAGCTTTTAAGAAATAGGCCCCTGTCGTACTAACTATGCGTAAAGACGCATTAGGATACGCTGGGCAAGCGGATTGGCGAGCGAATCCACCATAAATCTTCGATAGATGAATGTTCAGAGACACTTAGTCGACTCTTATGATACTCACGGACCACGGTAAGATTTGGGGTAGTTAGAAATGTATTCTTACTGCCGGCACCATACGGCCAAGTGCCTAAGGACGCATTAGGACGTAAATGCCCATAATCGCCATGCCGGCAAGCGGATTGACGATTGTAGTATTGTGTTATAATAACTTTAAGATACAAGTCTATAATTAAACATGTATTTACAGAGGAGCAACTATGGCGTACACGCTCCGGCGACCGCTACTTCTATTCGCACGCCGACGAAGCCGGAAGCTTTTCCAAACGACAGCTGGCTGAGCTCAAGCGAGTTTCTCTTGCGCGACTATTGTGCGACAACGGCGGACTTACTACTGTGCAGAGGGATGTCTTCCAGCCCATCTCAGACAGGTATACAGTCTATATACATACTCAGTATATACTTCTACTTACACGTCGACAAGGCCAGCAGCTTCGATTCAATTCAATTCTTATACTTTAATGTTTAAAAACACGTGTCAAAACTTCGTCCGTTCTGTTCTGTCAGAGGTGTGTCTAAGATCACAGGGTGAACACGGCATACAAAAACTCAATCTGACATTTGTCCGTACCTATGTGTGCGTACGGGTGTCTGTACCCGCGCAATACAACAATAAATGCCAGCCATCTTCCTTCTTGCCTACCGACGCATACCGGCAAACGTCATCCGGCGGCCTAGTGGGGTGGGGTAATTCGAATTCATATAATTTTTTTCACTGTGGCATTTTCCTTGTTGTGCATGAAATTGCTGTTTTAATTAAAATTGGTATTATAATATTATTTCATGAATATTGGATAAAAACCACTGAAATGATTATAATTTCTTAATTAATACTTATTAAGTATCGTTTACTTTAAATAAAATCTGTAAATATTACTGAAATAGTATATTTGATTACTTCGTGAAAATTGGATTTCTTATATTTCTTAGGTGGCTGGTAGAGGGCTAAAAGTACTTTTTATTTTAATACTGGATATAACCTTTTTAATCTCCATGACATTATGCAACTTTTTGAACCGGTTCCAAATTGAATATCAAGAAAAAAAAAACCCATACAACCACGCTCCACCCTAGTGGTCGTGGCCTTTCTGTATGTAGTACTATTACTTATTCTGTGTTAAGATATCAATTCTCAGAGTCTCTTATCGTTTGTTTTCATTCCAGCAATCCCAAAGTTCCCTGCGACGAGATCAAAAAGGTGAACCTGGATGCGTGGCAGGACGCGGCCGAGCAGCCGGACCTGCTCTCGCGCACCACCAAGTGGATCAAGACGCGCGTCGCCAACCGCACCAAGTAAACGAGGGTCACGTGACGAACTTGTAGCTGTACTTAACCTTATGTAGGCGAACACTAGCAAGCCAGGCGCGGATCTAAGAGGGATCACTTGCAGCCAAGGGGCTGCTAATGAGCACATCTTGTGACAGCAACTCGCAGCTACACGTCTTTTGCCGATTGTACTGATTAAAAAGAGACCAAGGCTCGGAACCGGTTTTTTTCGAGAACCTCGAAATAGCCCAATATTTAAAATGTTTTATATTCTTTATGTAGTACTCAAAATGTTATGAAATTACCAACGTTGTATTTTTAAATTACTCAATTAACAAAGAATTGATATACCGAAGAACAAAAAAGAACGAAATTCGAACCGTTCTTTTGTATGGAGTAAAAACCGGAATCCGAGCCCTGATAGAGACATGTGCTTTCGAGTTGCTGTCTAACACGAGATATGCTAGCTCCTCAAATTTAAGACCGCGCGACCGTTTGAACACGCGAGCGATAGAGGCGAGTTTGATAGCGTGAATATTCCATTGATATATCAAGTCGTTCGTCACGTTGGTGTTCGTGCACAGTTGCACAATGTAATACCTAATATTTAGTATTTGCTTAATGTCTGCCTTAAACAGTTTTTATTGATTAGTCAACTGTCTTATAGTTATAGGCGTAAGTGTTGTCTTAATTTAACTTATGTAAACTGAAACAATGTGATCATGATTACTTTCTAATAAAAGCTTATAGTTTTCATCTTTAGAAAGTGGAGAGGAGACAATTTGTTCCAAACTCTAGTTAGGAATGATTCCAGTAAAGACATTCAGTATTTTGCATTTTTTGTATAAATATAAAAGCATTTCACCGGATGGAGTACGTGTAATTTTTATTGGGTTTTGGGTTCGATTTTTCACTTACGACCAGGTGGAGTGGAGCCACTTTTTTGTGCCAATATAAAAAAAACATCAGATAAATCTAAGGTTCTAATATTTTACAGCATTTTTACTCGTCGTTTCGGTGGAATGCCTGTGTATTTTTTAGGCTTAAGTCAATGCCACATTCTGTACGATTTCCAGTAGTTGTGATTCGTGGCTTCCTACATTAGACCCATATGTTAAACGGTCTAGGAAATCCTGTCTAAATTTATATAAGCCGGAATCTTTTTTTGTGTAACGATCAAATTTTACACCTGCTTCATATATTATGTGTTTGGATTGAAGTATAATCTACGACAATTATTTTAAGTTCATTAATTTTAATACTCATTGAAGTCATTTATGCTGTCATCCCATGAAATGCATAGTAATATAGTTTAATCTTATAACACATATTGTCCCTTTTTAGTTGAATTGATGACATCGAAAATTCTAATTTTATTTTTAACTGACGGTCCCACGTTACGTGGACTATCAATGCCAAAGACTGGAATGCAATTCATTGCGTTAAACGAATTTCAATTTAGGATATAACCCAGACGCCTGAATCTTAGCATGCATTTCCAAGTCTATTTGTCGTCTGCTCCGACTAAGATTTAGGGCCCGTCTGAACAGAAGACTTAAATAGTTTAAGATGTTATCGGAGTTAGTCGAAGAGTGAAGAACTTTTAATTAAATAATGTCACGCCTAACAGTAGTAATTTGTGAATGCACTCATTCACTATTGACGAAAGGGCACAAATATTTTAAAGTTAGGTAACGCAATTTAAAGCCTTAATTATATTATTTTGATTTCGGCCATTGTATTGATGAACAATTTTTGCAATTCTAAAACAATTGAACGCTCATTCACCCATGCCCTACGCTATGTACGCCTATTACAGTAACATAATTTTAAAATAGTAATTTGCGCTTCTAAAATGAAATCTACAAGATCAATAAATTCAAGTAACATTGTAACTATAGGCATAGCCACTTTATTAGTCATTATGTTAGAAATCACTACATTTAAAATCTTTCAATTTGTAAAAATTCATGAAAAGAATAAAGTTTTACATAGAACAATGTGCAGATTCGTCTATGACCTACCATTTTACATTTTCTCAATAATTGTGCATTATCCATTGTAAAAAATAATTGTCTTTAAAATTTTATTTATGGGCTGTCCCAGAAGTAAAGAGACAAGATTCGAATGAAAATATTTAATAAAAAAATCTTACAAAGCACTACTATTTACGTTTAGTTAAATTCAGAATTTCATTTTATTTGCTACTTTGCATTAAATTTGCTTGTGCAAAGCTTCTGTAGCCAATTTTTCTAAGGTTGATTGCTACTCGTCTCATTACAGGTTTTCGAGACCTAGCTGCCACAATTTTAGCCAATTTAGTCCTTCTATGCTTAAATCCAGTCAACGATTTGAGTTTTTCTGTTTGTTTTTTATATTATCGTTTACATAAAGGTCAATAAGCTTCACTACCAGGAGCTTGGGGAACATTTGGGGCGTTGTTATGTTTTTGTATAAAATCTATACCTGCAGCCTCTACATGTTGAGTGACTTCCGTGGCGTAGTGGCATGACGCCATATCCGGACAGAATATAATTTCTTCCCTCTGGTAATGCTTGTCTATGAACGAAATTTATCGCATTATCATACATTCTCTCAAATAAATACGTGCGTTCAAAGAGCCTGTGCAAATATATGGTTGAGACGTATTGTCATTTTGGTCTATGGCTTGCCAAACGAGATATTTATTGAAAAATGTGACCTTTGCTACAATTTTTGGCGAATAATCTACGAAGTCCCGTCGAGTTGCATGGTAGTATTGCTTCCCAGGAATATCCGATGGGTCCACGGGCACGTAAGTCTCATCATCAATTATGAGAACTTTTTTCAGTGTTTTTTCATACACTCTTCGGCATCCTCTTTTAGCTCGCACTTCTTGTCCCTTAAAGTACTTAGAAGCTGACAGTTTTGCAAATGCTTTAAGCTTTAGGTCGCATGTTTTAATACGAGCTATACTTGACTTCGATATTTTCGATTTATCCGCAGCAGCTCTAACAGACATCGAAGGATTCCGTTCTTACACTTTTTTTACTTTATTTATGTTCATAGCTATGGAAATAGTACATTTTTTTCCCGGAATCTTCTTGAAAACATATTCATGCAATTCTTCAAAACGTTTTATAATTCGATACAAAGTAGCTCTCCTTACTCCCTCTGAAGAAAAATGACATATCGTGTCCGTTTTTCCATGACATTCAAAATTCTGAACAACTCTTTAGCAAATACTTCGCAATCAGCTCTTTTCATTATTAAAATTTCAATAATACAATCGTATTTCCCGCTAAATTTTACAGATATGAGGCATACGGTGGCCATGACAGTTATTTTTCTTAAGAAAATAAAAATATTTACAAATAATTCGAAATTTGAAATTTGTCTCTTTACTTCTGGGACAGCCTTTATTTGACTTACAGTAGAAGCGAAACTTCAAATGGCCGAACTAGCCTCAAGGTGCGTTTAAACCAAATGAGCATTCGCTGTTCTAGCGCCCGTTCTACGAAATCAACCAATCACGTTTTGTGTACCGATCGAATTTCGTAGAGTCGGTGGTTAGAACAGCGAATGCTCTTTTAGTCTGAACGCACCTTAAGACATCTGAGTTGTGTTGCCAGTATATACTACAATTGTAATCACCTTCGTTTGCTTTATTTATTACACGTTCTTCTCACTATTTACTGCGAGTATAATTTACGCCAATTTTTTTTTGTTTTTGTAACCAAGGTTGCTATATTGTATAATTTTATTGTATTACGTTTCTTTTATACTGTCAATAAAAATATTGTTTCCTATTGCTGTGGGTTTTAATATCCCGATATTCCCTTTATCCAGGTACGATCAACCAATACGAACCCTAGGTCACGTTAGAACCTTGTCGAAATGACAAGTAGTAAGATTTTTCTGACAACTTGATATACGTATAGGGTCACTTTGACATATTTACTGAGTGCCTAGAGTTAGGGTTCTATTTGGTTGACTGTAACCACAGAATTAGATTTGGATGGAAGAAACAAGTTCAATGTTCATTCATTTGTATAGCGGCCGAGCGTGTCAGATTTTGTATTGAAGTTGTTACTTGCCTATGATTTTAAATAATGAATGTGACAAGTATCCGACGGATACTTTCCTGATCGTCGGCGATTTTAATGTGACGAATGCTTCATGGTCTCGAGGCGCAGCTTCCATAGGTATAGATATTATGACTAATGATGACTATCCGGCGACGTTAATTTCCGATTTTATGCATTTAACACAACTTTATCAATTTAACTTTATTCAAAATAAAAATAATCGAATTCTTGACCTGATTTTTAGCAACAAAACATGCGAGGGTACGTCATGCTCTCGACCGCTTACGCCGGAGGATGGTCACCACCCCGCTCTCAACATAAATACAATAATATCCTATATTGAACCCTTATCACCTAATACGAACGCGTTCAAAAAAATGTTCCATTTAACTAATTTTGATGTCGTTAAATCGGAATTAGAGCTCGTAAATTGGTCAGAGGAATTTTCGAAACTTGGCGATTTAGAAGCGCAAGTAGATTACTTTTACGAAATAATTAACAAACTTATTGCTCTTCACGTTCCATCTAAAAAACTGTATTCTCCTAATCGCTATCCTCCTTGGTTTACTCGTTCTTTGATTAAATTATTAATCGAAAAAAGAAAATTTCATAAAAAATGGAAACAATACGCTCAACAGTCAGATTATGATATTTTTTCCTCTCTCAGAAGCCGTTTTAAGTATTTAGAGAAACAATGTTATGAAAATTATATTCGAGAGGTGGAAAATAAAATAAAGTTTAACCCGAAATATTTTTGGACTTACGTAAAAACTAAAAAAGACTCTTCCGATTATCCACATAAATTCATCTATAACAATCACGAAGTTACTGACGGTTTAGAAATTTGTAACCTTTTTAATAAATACTTCAATTCTGTTTTTGTTGAATCGAGTATTCCTAATATCCTACCTACTACCGAGAATCCTAATTCACCTTTAATTATTAACTCCATTAAAATTAATTCTGATATTGTGTTTCAGCAACTTAAATCAATAAATGTGAATAAAGGGGCAGGGGCGGATGGAATACATCCTCTTTTTATTAATAAATGTGCAAAGGAACTAACAATCCCAGTAACATATATTTTCACAAAATCATTAACGACCGGGGTTTTCCCTGAACACTGGAAACGAGCCTTAATAACTCCCATACCCAAAAACAATAAAAAGGATGATGTATCCCAATACCGACCAATCTCAAAGTTATGTATTTTTGGGAAAATATTGGAAAAAATTGTCCCTATCTTTTGCCGTGCGAAATTTTTTGTCTCCAAATCAACATGGATTCTTTAAAGGTCGGTGTGTTGAGTCAAATTTAGTTTCCTTTACACACTTTTTAATGACCGCACTAAATAACAAATGTCAAGTTGATGTTGTATACACGGATTTCTCTAAGGCATTCGACAAGATTAGTCATGGAATCTTACTGGAGAAGCTCTGGAGCGCTGGCATACATGGCGACTTGTTCCGGTGGATTAAGTCGTATATAACAAATCGCTCACAAGCCGTTTCGGTCAAAGGTTTCATGTCGGATTTTCTTCACATTCCTTCAGGTGTTTCTCAAGGGTCGCATCTCGGCCCATTGCTGTTTACGCTCTATATTAATGACATTGGTGATGTGGCCAGCAGCAGTCATCACTTGTTATATGCTGATGATGCAAAAATCTTTAAAATTATTAACACAATCGATGATTGCTGCGAGCTCCAAGCAGATATAAATTCTCTGTCTGAATATTGTGAAAACAATCAATTGTTTCTCAATCCTGATAAGTGCAGTATTATCACTTTTACACGTAAGAAAAACCCAGTAAATTATAATTATGTATTAAATAATCAAAATATAAACAGAGTTGACAAGATCCGTGACCTCTGGGTTATAGTAGACAAGAAACTTACTTTTAATGATCACATCGACATCATTGTTCAAAGGGCTTACAAGCAGCTTGGTTTCATGCTGAGGGTTTGTAAGCCTTTTCAACATGAAATTACATATAAAACGTTATACTACAGTTTAGTTAGATCAATCTTAGATTTTGCTTGTATCATTTGGAGCCCTTTCTTCAGGTGTCATATCAATAGGATAGAACGTGTACAAAAGAAATTTGTTAAATCAATCGACTTTCGAATGGGACGGAGTCGCAATTCATATAATCACAGCCTTTCGCACTATAGATTACTGACGCTTGAAGATCGACGAACACAATTCGATATTATGTTTCTTTTTAAAATCATTAATAATTATATTGACTCCCCCTCACTTCTTGGTAGGTTATTATTTAAGATACCTCAACGCACTGCACGCCATAAGAAATTATTTGCTATTCCCTTCTCTCGTACTAAATTTTGCTCAAATTCTTACTTCAACCGTTGTCTCAATTACTATAATTCAAATATGTCTCACATTGATCTTTTTTCCTATAAAACCTGTAATAGTTTCAAGAAACAAATTATCTGTCACTTAACATCGAATTAATGAACAATAACTACCTGTTAAAAAACCAAATTTACTAAAATTATATATATACACTACCTGTGTGAAAATGTAAATATTATAGTTAAAATATAATAATAAGGTTTCAACATTGTATAAACTTATGTTAAAAATCTTACGATTCACTCTTGCTTGCACGTGGGTAAATTGGGTTTAATGCCTACGTTACCTTTTTACCTACAACCTGCTAGCCGCTTCTAAACTAGCTTATATTTTAGATAAGAATTATGATTAAGTTAGGGCACTCTAGGTCTATTAACACATCATGTATTTTTACATTGTTATTTTTATGACTGTTTGTTGCCTAAATAAATTTAAAAAAAAAAAAAAAAAATAGGTATGTCTCAGGCCCTTGAGTATTCATATTTTTTTGTGTTGTTGCAATTAATATTACTTAAGGAGGCATTATTAATGTTTTTGTTCACTTCAACTTACAAAATTTGACGCCCGAAAGCTGCAAGCTGGGATTAAAGACGCACAACTCAGTGGATTTCACTGAGTTCATTTGACACGCTAAGTAGATACGTTTGCTTGATCTATGGTAAATATGATCTATGGTATCTGTGACTGTAGCTGTGTAGCTGCGGTTCAAAAGCAGGCTGCTTACAGGGCTTGGACCAAGGCCGTAACTGATAAGGATCCGAACGTCTCTGATGCGAAACGCAGACTGAATGCTGCCTCGAGGTCCTGCAAAAGAGCTGTTGCCAGAGCAAAATTTGATTTTGTCGGCAGATTTGGCGAGAAGCTTGCAGGCCACCCTTCCGGGAGTAGGGCCTTCTGGTCACTTGCCAAAGCTGCCGAGGGAAACTTTTGTCGGTCGTCCCTGCCACCACTGCGAAATGCTGACGGTAATCTGGTCCATAGTGCAAAAGAGAAAGCCGATCTTCTAGGTGCTCTTTTTGCCTAGAACTCGACTATGAGCGATGACGGCAGCATTATACCGCCTACCATCCCGCGGTGCGCACACTCCATGCCAGAAATTCGCATCTCCCAGAAAGATGTTCGGCGGGAGTTGGTGTCGTTAAACGTTCACAAGTCGAGCGGGCCAGACGGCATACCTGCAGTGGTGCTTAAACGTTGTGCTCCTGAGTTGTGTCCTGTGTTAACGCGTCTCTTCGCTCTTTCCAGTATCAAACGGGAAGTTCCATCTTCGTGGAAGACGGCCCTTGTGCACCCTGTTCCAAAAAAGGGTGACAGATCGGATCCATCGATTTATAGGCCTATCGCTATCACCTCCCTTCTCTCTAAGGTCATGGAGCGTATAGTTAACGCTAAGCTCCTTGGTTACCTAGAAGAACACGATCTTATAAGCGACCGCCAGTATGGCTTTCGCCACGGTCGCTCTACCGGTGATCTTCTAGTGTACCTCACTCACCGCTGGGCATCAGCCATTGAGAGTCAAGGCGAGGCTTTGGCAGTCAGCCTAGATATAGCGAAGGCGTTCGATCGGGTCTGGCATAGGGGCCTTTTGTCGAAGTTGCCATCTTATTGACTGCCCGAGGGATTATGCAGATGGATTGCTAGCTTTTTGTCCGGCAGACGCATTCGTGCCGTAGTAGACAGTAGTCAATGACATGTTGTCTATCGGCGACCTCCATTGCTATGCGGATGACAGTACTGGGGATACTTTTTACACAGGCCGTGCTAATATCCCTCGCTCTGTGGTACTGGAAAGTCGCGGAAAACTTGTGTCTGACATCGAGAACACTTTATCTAGAGTCTCGTTATGGGGTCGGGATAACCTAGTCAGGTTCAACCCCACAAAGACACAAGTTTGCGCGTTTACCGCTAAAAAAACCCCATTTACTGTGGCTCCAAAGTTCCAAGACACAGCTCTTACCATGTCAGGGAGTATTGGGATCCTCGGAGTCGACATTTCCAACGACGTCCAATTCCGATGTCACCTAGAGGGAAAAGCTACGCTGGCATCCAAAAAGCTCGGGGTGCTCAATAAAGCGAGGGGATACTTTACTCCGGGGCAAAGACTTCTGTTATATAAGTCGCAAGTCAGACCCCATATGGAGTATTGCTGTCACCTCTGGGCAGGAGCACCTGTATACCAGCTTGCACCCTTTGACTCGGTTCAGAGACGAGCTGTCCGAATAGTCGACGATCCCAGACTCACAGGCGGTATTGAACCCTTAAGTCTAAGGAGAGACTTCGCCTCCTTATGTGTGTTCTATCGTCTGTACAATGGGTTGTGCTCTGAAGAACTGTTCGACATGATGCCAACGTCCACTTTTCATCATCGCACCGCTCGCCACCGACTGGGCGCTCATCCTCACACCTTGCAACCTAAATGGTCGCGCACCGTGCGGTTTCAGAGGAACTTCCTCCCGCGGACGGTCCGTCTGTGGAATGAGCTCCCTGCCGAGGTTTTCCCGTTGGACTACAGTATGGGGTTCTTCAAAAGAGGAGTGTACAAGTTCTTATTGGGTCGGCAACGCGCATGTGACACCCCTGGGGTTGCAAGCGCCCATAGGCTACGGTGACTGCTTTCCATCAGGCGGGCCGTATGCTTGTTTGCCACCGACGTGGTATAAAAAAAAAAAAAAAAACTGAAAATTTTGCAACGTATCCAAACTCCAACCAAATAATTATTATAATTTTCTCAAACATACAATTAAATATTGTTACTATGTTCCTTATAACAGGCTGCGAAGCATGACGTTTCAGATGCGACTAGGAAAAGAGGTCGTTAATGGAATTTAATACAAATCAAATACTAAAAACCATAAACTTTTTGATCCTTCCATTCAGTAATCGGCTTACAAAATGGACCCTCTTTATAGGCAAAAAATTGTAGCTGAGTGGTTTTAAATTACAAACCGGCCACCAAAATGGTCTTAAAATTGGTATTTATTTATACTTTTTTGGTCACTCACACCATGTATCAAAATATTATGTCACGTTTTTCAACACACTTGCGAGGAATAACCGAATTTTAGTAATACTTTTACTAACCTTTCATCATCATCATCATCACATCAGCCGAAAGACGTCCACTGCTGAACATAGGCCTCCCCCAAAGATTGCCACAATGTCCAATACTAACCTTTGTTGCTAGGTAATTATGTACTACTAACTTAGGTACAATTCCAAAGTTACGTTTAGCCGTGTTATTTTTTTCTTGTTCATTACTTGAAGTTCACAATTCACATAAAAGTAATAACAGTAAACGCAACAAACATTTGAAATTCACTCCACTCCGAATAACAAATCGCACCTCTATTAGAACAACGACGTAAATTCAAAATTAGCAAAAAATGACTTATTGATAAGAAACGGTTCAAAATATACCGAACTATTTGGTGATACATTGACTTTCAAGTGTTTACCGTCAAATTCCGCTAGAGGGGATGTGTCGTTATACTTTTGATGCGTCCGCTGAAATCAACAACGACTGATTGGTCACTTGTTTACCGGGAGCGAAGAAAACCAGTCGTCTCGCGGAGGCTTATCGACGCAAAGGTAGTTATGCCATAATTCTATGTGGATTATAGAACAACATTGACTTAAAAATGTCTTACACGTCATTTTAGCGCAACATTCACGTTAGTAAATATAAACTTGTGAATTGTAATATTGACGTTTGTAGTAATTATTAGGGCGTTGTTGTTCTCAAATAATTTATTTTTACCGAGCAACATTGACCGAACTGTATTAAAAGTCATTTTAGCCAATCATGTACGCGAATAAAGTTTAACATAAAATTGCAATATTGACGTTCGTAACAATTAGATCGTTGTTCTTTTTAAATAATGTATTTTTATTAAAGCAATTATTTTCTTACTGTAAATAAAGTCAATAACACAAGAGTTTCTCATTCGTGGCCATACTCAGAATGAGGGTGATACCGCTCACTCTATCATCGAAAAATGTATAAAAAAGGAGAAAAAATCTGACCCGATTTATACATCTAAAATACCAATAGCAGAACGCAAGAAGCAAGACATTATGCAATTGATTGAAAAAAATATAGTTCCTCATTATGCAGAATTTTACAATGCCCTATAAGATTGTCTTCTGTTACGGCGATTATTATTCATTGCAATTAAACAATACAAGTATAACGGATGATATCGCGTTTATTAACACCATGACTCTAACGTTTCGAGCTCCACACAGCGCTTGTTTTCACAAAACTGTGAAGAGCTCAAAACGTTAGGGTCATGACATGGTGTTAATAAACGCGATATCATCCGTCACATAGTTTAATTTCAAGAACCTATAAGACTTTAAGTACGAATCGGTAAAAACTATATTTGAATCAGCGTTTATATTACGAATATTGTTATGAGTGCCTATAATTAATTTGAACCAATAGAGATAATCGTGATTCTCATTAAATTTGATAAGTAGTGTGTTATATTATAAAGATTAAGTTTAGTTAGGTACTATTTTGTGCCATTAATGTTTACATAGTTAATAATTAATAATGAAGTAGGCTCTTTTCAGTATTATTTTTTGAACTAGGTACCTTTGTTGTTGTTTAATGATTGTCTACGAGTATTTGCCTTGTTGAATTAAAAATAAATGGTTTATAGTGATAGAAGGGTAATAACTACAAAAGACTGCCTTGTAAGTATATTAGTACATACAATGTTGTACATAATCATGAAAGAAAATGATCTTAAGGCTTAAATAATGAGGGTTTTTGATACTTTTTCTGCCGCTATGGGGAGGGGAGATGGCAGCACTGAGCCGACCGTTTAACGAACTGTCAAAATAAATACGCGCATTTAATTTTCAACATATTTATAGGTTTATTTATTCTGAAAACCATTACTTTAGGCATATTGTTACCTAAAATAAATAAATAAAATAGTTCCAAGTCAATTCTCATGAAATTAACAAAGTTAAAGTAATTATTTTTAATACCCGTGACTTTGCGCGCCTGTTTTATAGCTCCGTCTTCAGTTCGATGACCGTGTAATAGTCGTAATCCATTACAAAATCAATTATCTTCCAAATAAAATAGAATTTCAATATTTTAGGCCCAAGTGCCTATGAATAGTATGAATCTGACAGTTGTCGAGACCAGGGTGCTTAGCCAAGATGCCAATCGCTAGCGCTTAGTAGCGTAACGTAGTTTTCCCTCTCTGTCACTCTTTCATAATAGTGCGACAAAGACAGTTAGCTGCGATTAACGATGAAGCGCTAGCGATTGGCAACTTGGCTAAGCACCCAGGTACGTACGAAGCGCCGCCTGGTGGCAGAAAAAATATCGAAAACCCTCATTAAGTTAGTTATAACTTTGGTGGCTAGATGCTTGTATGTTTTGAGAAGAAGACTTTTGTTTTGAGACATTTATTTTTGGATACCTTTATAATACCTTTTTGAACATTTAAAATATTCTTTGCAATAATTGATCCTTTCATAATAAATATCAATACACAATCTACGTTTTTATTATATATGAATAGTAATCGTTGGTTGTTTTGTTACGTTAATCAATGGCTAGATAACGCTGCTACTTAGAATTAAAAAACATAATTTGCGGTATAATTAACTTGCATAATATATTTAACTAACTTTTAAACAAATTTTAATTTTATTTATTTTATTTAGCCAACTTGAGGATTTTAATGGTTTTCGGATAACACCGACGTAAATGTAGGAACCCATGAAAAAGAAAGCAGATATCTGAAAAATACTAGGGTTATTAAAATAAAATTAAACTGTATAAAAAGGCTTATATAATCACCTACCACATTACAATTTAAGTTATTACTAAACATGTAACGTTAAAAAGTTACAGGCATCACAATTAAATAAAAGTTTGAAATGCGTTTCCTTTAAAATTGTATAACTTGCATTTATGTCGTTGTTCTAATAGAGGTGCGAAATATGTATAATGGTAAATAGAAATGGTAACTTTTCATCACACTTGCTGTCTAAGCGCGCCATTGCTTGCGTGCTTAGCGGGAGTAATAGAAAAGTGAAATTCCCTAGGGAGTAATAGAAATGTCAGTACGTCATTTAATAATATTATGTCTTAAAACTTATTTTTTTGTCGGCAAGTGTGATGAAAAACATTGTATGCATCACGGCCGGTAAGCGGAATACTAACTCGAGTCATAAAAGCCCTCCGCCTGACGGCGTCGGGCTTCTAACACTCTCGTTAGTAATTCCGTACTTACCTCCCTTGATGCACAATGTACTATTAAAACGGCGCGCGCATACCTAAGGAATTTTAAACACGCTCTGCAAGGCGTAAGGCAGCAATACTATCGGCAAACAGCCAATATAAAAAAAAACTGCGAATCATTAACGATTATCATAAAATAAAAATACGATAACTTTACATTTAATATAATTACTTTGATAATGTGGATGCACAATTTAAATATTTTATTTATATATTTACGAAAATTTATAGTATTTTGAAATAATATGCTGGATTCCGCCATTTCTGCCACATGTCAACTCTTTGGTCAATTTATAGTACATTATGATACAAGTGTGCTAAGTTGATCATTATACTCGAGGCGGTATTGTGCGCGCGAGCTGCAAGCGAGCGCGCATAAGATAGCAGAGAGTATAATGATCAATGCACACGAGTTTCATACGACGTTTTTCAACACACTTGCGAGGAATAACCGACTTTTAGTAACACTTTTACTAACCTTTGTTGCTAGGTAATTACTTACTTAGGTACTATCCCAAAGTTACGTTTAACCTTTTTATTTTATTCTTGTTCATTACTTGAAGTTCACAATTCACATAAAAGTAATAACAGTAAACACAACAAAATTGTAAAACACAACAAACATTTGAAATTAACAACATTAATAACTCCGAATAACAAATACAATCGTAACATGGTAACTTTAAAACGGCGCGCGCATACCTAAGGAACTTTTAAACGCGCGCAAATTTGTAAGGCATCAATCCTATCGACAAACAGCCAATATATAAAAAAAAACTGCGAATCATTAACGATTATCATAAAATAAAAATACGATAACTTTACATTTAATATAATCACTTGATAATTTGTATGACAATTTAAATATATTATTTATTTATTTACGAAAATTTATAGTATTATGAAATAATATTCTGGATTCCGCTATTTCTGCCACATGTCAACTGTTTGATCAATTTAAAAAATAAACATAACCTGACTAAATTCGAATGCTTCATCTCTACATGACATAATACTTGCAAATGTTTGCAAACATACTTGGTCGGGTTATGTTATTACCGCACTAGAACAATAACGTAATGAAAAAGCACGCGTGTTTAATATCTTGGATTATGAGCCTAATAGCGGTACAATAATACCTACGTTACGAGCAAGTGTGTTGAAAAAAAATAAACATAACCTGACTAAATTCGAATGCTTCATCTACATGACAATAATTGTTTGCAAACATACTTGGTCGGGTTATGTTATTACCGCACTAGAACAATAACGTAATGAAAAAGCACACGTGTTTAATATCTTGGAGCCTAATAATAGCGGTTCAATAATACCTACGTTACGAGCAAGTGTGTTGAAATAGTAGGTACGTTACGATACAAGTGCGAAAAAAATTAAGTTCTAAACGAGAGGCGATAAATTAAAACACGACCGAAATGTGTATTTTAAATCGACACGAGTTACGATTTTTTTTTCACACGTGTACCTATCGTACGACGTTTTTCAGTACAGACGGCCCATCGAAATAAAATTACATGCGGTACATAAATCGATAGTTGTTAGATTTCTAAATTCCTAAGTATTTTCATTATGCGTCCGGGGCATGGATTTCCCCTCCCAGACAGAAATACAGACGGACGATAGCGAAACGATAAGGGTTCTTTACTAAGGAACCCTAAAAATGGGCATGAATATCGTAAATTGCCTATGGAAACACGATTTTTTTAAATGAATCGAAACATGAAGTTACATTATTTTAAATCCATTAGAAGAAGGCGCAGCGTGGGTAGCTCTCCCACAAGGTGGACTGATGATCTGGTGAAGGTCACAGGAGTGCGCTGCTATGTTCAGCAGTGAACGTCTTTCGGTGGATATGATGATAATGATGATGATGAAATTCATATATGTAATTTATTATGACGGCCGATAAATTACGAAAACCAACATTGAGCATGGTTAGACTTGTTTTTGGCCAATTGTATATTATTGACAAAGATCATCATCATCATATTTTAAGAGTCTTTCTCTTGTCGGTGGAGTATAAAGCTCGTATGGTATGCTAAAATGAATAAAAATATACCTACATTTTTGTCAGTTTTACTCATAAGATTTTCTTATTTATTCCCAAAAAAGTAGAGATATTTCCAATCAATTGCATAAACGAATCGATAACGAATTGTCAGGTTGAATAACAAAACATTGGAATCCTGAATGCGTTTCAACGCTGAAACGCATTCAGGCTGAATCTTTTCACGATTTGTCCACATTATTTCCACTCTTTGCACAAGGTTCCCGAGAGGGTCGTTTAAAATACCGCCGAGCTTAAACAACTAATTTGAAACCTGAAACATTGAGAACACCTATTCATTTGTAAATTTAAATTTTATGTGCTTTGTTCAGATACTTTGTTTCATTTACATTTCTAGGTACTTTTTACCTAAAGTACTATTCAGAATGAGATAAAAAGACGCTAGGTACGCCCACGTATATTTAATTTAATAAGATTAGAGACCACGGGAAGGTTTATACATATTTAACCATCGTTTTTACGGTTCCGTAGCAAAAAAGATGAAAATGGAATCCTTACACTTTCTGTCCGTTTAGGATTAAGGAACGGACTTAACAACACCAGAAACCATGTTTGCATAGTTTAAGTAGCATAATTTTGCATAAAACCAGCGTGACTCAGGCGACCGTAACCATGGCAATAACATACAGAAAAAAGTTGATTTACCCTCTAGGTATTCGATACCATCGTTTGTAGGTAGGAAGAAACGGACTCAAGAAACTTAATTGAAAGCATCTGAGAAAGCTCTTAAAAGCTCTGCAAGATCCCAAGATTAACATAGGCACATTGAAGCTAGAATGCTTGACCCTATCTACTGCTAAATACTTATTAGTTGGCTATGCCGTACAATGAGGAGGGATAGATATATTAGACATCTTTATCATTGATTTGATTTGGTAGGATCTGTGACAATCGACGCCCACATTTCAGTCTTACACTGAAAATAGACGCCAAATTCGATTTTATTATGGGCTCTTTATCCCTTCACGCCTACATTTTTTTGTCGTTTTTCCTACTGACAAGGCTCAGACCAGGTAAGGCAGTTAGATCAGACTGTACTACAACTTTAAGAAAATAGTCAATTGGGTGACTATATTTTCAAAGTCGTAGTACAGATGTCAGTAGAAATAGTTGCGAAGATGTGGCAGTAGTCAGTTTACTTATTACCTACATACCTAACAATGGTGATAATTATATCTATTGTACCTACACAACTTGAACTGATATAATTCGAGGGTTGCCTGGTGAAACCCTATAAGTACGTGACACCTAGTTTTGAGAAAAATGATGTTAAAGGTTTATTGTCATCGGACACTTATTTTGATAAATAGATTTGTAGTTTTATGAGTGGTTTGTGAAAAGCAATTTCATTCACTTTAAGTTTATCTATGTTTTAGTTATGTAACTCATCTAGTTTTCCTGTAAGATAACATTTTTTACCAAGGGGTATCGACTTATTGGGTTTACGCATAAATAAAAAAACCATATTTGTTACTAAGAGGGTATTATTACCAAATAAAAACTTAAAAAATAGACGAATCTAAAAGTAATAACGGTATTATTCTACATCTGAAAAAGTAAGTGCTATGCCAACAAACGTTTTTAGGCTTCTTATCCATCCATGATACTCTTCAGGTATAATTCAGTATGTTTCAGCGGGGCAAAGTGCTTCTATGAACGGTTTGTCTATGACTGGACCTGGTGTTTCAACGGCGGATAAAAAAATATAAGCTGAAAGGCAAATGAGGATGGTGGGTTTCCATGGTTTTGAGGATCCGCACATTGTTTTGCGTTGCCTATTGTGTTTGTGGTACTCATGCTTTGGTTGGGAGAATCAGTTTCAGAAAAGGACTCCTCCGATCTTGATGAATCGCAAATTGATATTGCCACCCAAATGCGTTATATTCTCTACGACAGTAATGGCATGTCGGAATCGAGTGAGTCTTTTGTGGATTGTTGAAAAAAAAACTGTTGCCGGAATCGATCTGTAACTTGATTTATTGTGCTTGCATTTTTTCCGGATGATGAAGCTGACTTATTTGGCCGTGACTGTTCGGGTGAGGATCCTGCATGTGTGCCGCATCCTGGAGAATTTCGCAGTTTTGATGAGTCGCGGATTGATATCGTCGCCCAGATGCGCAGTAGTGGTGGTAAGGGGACTCAAGTGGGTCTTTTACAGATTGCTTGAAAGTGGTGTTATTGGGATGAAGTTGCTTATACAGGTAATTTATTCTGCTTTCGTTTTTTTTAGATGATTGAACTGAGGATCCTACTTGCGACTGTTTTACCAAAACAAATGGATTTTGACTCGGATTTTGCTACTGAGGGTCCAAATGTTTCATCCAAACAGGAAGATTTTTTATGGAGCTGATTGATGAAGTTTTGGATCGAGTTTGTATTGCTGTGGAGGATGACTATTCAGCGGGAGCTCCTTGTGTTCCTGATACAGATTCGGAGAGCGATGCACCTCGGCGAGATGATTCTGGCCGTGACATTGTTGTTCCTGAGGGTCCCGGTCCAGGGAAGCATCGGGAGCGTTCCTTGCCGATACTTGACGGTGTTGGTCTTTCTGGTCAAGGTGAATGTATGGAGGGAGCTTCTTCTTGCGTTTCGGATTCCGAAGACGATACATTGAGGGTATTAGAGCCGACTGACTCTGGCTACAGTGACGGCATGATCCGTGAGCGTTCCGGTGCTTGTTCGCAGGTGGAAGGCGCTGTTGACTTGATTTTGGACAGTGTTTTGGATAGAGTTTGGGATTGTGTCGGGCCCCTGAAGCGACGTAGGCAGGCTGAGCTGTTTGAGTGGAGGGTGGATATCGCTAAAAGGCGAAAGCTGCTAAAGTTCCAAAGGAGGCTTCAAGGATCGAGGAGGTTCCAAGGAGGTTTTGGAACTTTAGCAGGACGCTTAACGCCTTGGGTTATATAAGGTAGCCTTTCCATTTTTCGCTTTTTAGCGATATCTACTTTCCGTTCAGATGGCTTGGCTTGCTTGCGTCGCTTCAGGGGTTTGACGGAATCCCAAACTTTGTCTGAAACATTGTCTAGAATTAGGTTAGCAGTGTCTTCTGCTTGTGGGCAGGCGCCGGAGCATTCGCGGATCATGCCGTCATTGTGGCTGGAGTCGGTTGGTTCTGATACTTTTAATGTATCGTCTTCGGAGTCTGGAACGTGGGAGGAGGCTCTTTCTGTGCATTCGCCTTGACCAGAGGGACTGGTATTGTCGGGTGTCGGCAGGGAGCGTTCCTGGTGTTTCCTTGGACTGGGACTTTCAGGAATGATGGTGTCGTGGCCGGAGTCATTTCGCTGAGGTGCGTCGTTCTCTGGGTCTGTGTCGGGAGCGCAGAGAGCTCCCGCTGAATGGTCATCTTCTGCAGCGGTCCAGGCTCGATCTAAAGCTTCATCAATCAGCACCATAAGGGGGTCTTCCTGTTTGGATGAAACATTTGGACTTTCATTGGTGAAGTCTGGGTCGAAATCTATTTGTTTTGGTGAAATAGTCGTGGGTGGGATCTTCAGTTTAATCATTTCAGGAAACCGAAGGAGGAATAAATTGCCTGTTGGCTTTGTCCTAGTAACGTTGTTTTTGAGTGGTCTGTAAAAGACTTGCTTGAGTCTTCTTACTATTATTTTTTAGCATTTGGGCGGTGATATCAATTTGCGATTCATCGGAATTGCGAGGGTCCTTGGGATGTGGCACATGTGTGGGATCTTCATCCGAATGGTTACTGCCGGGTGGGTCAGTTTCATTATCTGGAAAGAATTTAAGCATGATGAACTGAGTTACCGATTGATCCTAACAACGGTTTTTTTAGTAATCCACAAGGGACTTGCTTGAGTCTGGCATGCTATTGTTGTTGTTGACAATATAGCGCATTTGAGTCATTTTCTGAAATTGTTTTTTTTAATTGGAGTGTGAGTATCACAAGCACAATAGGTAGTAACGTGGGACAGTGTGCGGATCTTCAAGGCCATGGAAGCTTACCATCTTCATTGTTTTGCATGTAACAGCTTACATTTTTTTCAATTACCTTTGAAGCACTGGGTCTAGTCATGGACAAGCTGTTCATGGAGGCACTTTGCCCCGCTGAAACGTAAAAAATAATCAATATTATTTAATCAAAAGTACTAATCACAACTACCTTTTTATTATTTTTATCGTAAGAATCACTCAAAGTCGCGAAGTCTCATTAATCGTCAGTGCTAAAACCTGATAAGTTCGCATAAAACAACAACAATTATTTTCATAGTCAGTGCTAAAACCCGATAAGATCAAATAAAACAACAACAATGCTTTTCATAGTCAGTGCTAAAAACCGATAAGTTCAATAAAACAACAACAATGCTTTTCATGGTAACGGTTAGTTACAATCGCTTACATTAATTGTTACTTGAACTCATTACTATAAGCACGGTGTGTAAAATATGACAATTCTACGTTTATTCTAGGTTAGAAAAGTAGATTACCTGTTTCCAGCTTATTACTGCAAGCTAGGTAGTTGCACTAATTTTCTGCCTCGGTCACCCATCACACAACTTTGAACACAATCATTCACAACCTTCTTTAATACAATACACCCCTTTTTAACAGCTATTTTCAATTAAATATGCAACGTCGTAGCGGTGCGCTTGCGTTCGTGACGCTACTTGTCAAGACTGCGCATGATCATGGGGCCGTCGAAAAACTTATAGGGTTCTTCCCCGGAAATATTTGAAAGAAATTTGTTAAAGGCCTCTTGCGGGAATCCGATTACTGGACTTAACATAATATTTTATTAGAGAATTGTTTCAAATAAGTACTATAAGTTTATTTGTTGGGTTCTCTTTGAATAAATTTGTATGTGCAATAAATGATATCGTAAAAGTAGAATCCAACAAATGCTTTTAACGTATTCTAATTCGTAATAAAATCCTTTAAAGTTTGCAATCGTAATGAGGTGAGACCGGGTAAGTAACAGTAACTGGTTCTACATTGTGTGTTTAGTTTGATTAGGTGTAAATATCTCGGCACTAAATACCAATAAATATACATTATGTGGTTCTTCCATTAAGTAATAAATAAAATTTAAGTCTTAAATGTAGTAGTAGTATTTAGTTTTGAATTAATAGTTGAAATCAAGTACTTATTGGGTTATTTACTCGGCATATTTCCGTGATACATGTAAAATCTGCTTATCTGATATTACCATTAGATTGACCGATACTAAATCATTCTAAAACTGTTTTTACTTTAAAATCTCACTTTTTGTCACTTATCGGGTTTCACCAGGCAACCCTCGATATTTGTATTTCTTAATGAATACACATTAATACAAACAGGTATTTGAGCAATAACATAATTAAAAGAAATTCTAATGGTGTAAGTATTTCCGCCGGATACCTAAGCCTGTGAATTTGTTACGTTTTGTACTAAATTACGTAATTTATCTCCATAAATCGTCGTGGTTTTGCGAGAGACAAGTTCTATCTACTCGTACCTACGCACGCACAGTGATTTCGATGCTTACGCAATTTGCTCGGCGCCCAAGGCGAAATCCATTCTTTGAGCCACTGGGTAAGTACGAGTAGGATTTCGATCTAATTGACGTATTGTAAGGATTGAAGCAAAAGCTGTGTGCTTAACTAGGTAAAAGTTCGTGTGGTTTGATTGTACTTAAGGACCTACAAAAATTCTCTCTACACAGAATTATAATTAAGAACGGCGAATTTAGGGTCTATATACCTCATCATCATCATCATCATCATATCAGCCGAAAGACGTCCACTGCTGAACATAGGCCTCCCCCAAAGATTGCCACAATGACCGGTCCTGCGCCACCCGCATCCAGCGGACTCCTGCGACCTTCACCAGGTCATCGGTCCACCTTGTGGGGGGCCTACCCACGCTACGCCTTCCGGTACGTGGCCGCCACTCAAGAACCTTCCCGCCCCAACGGCCATCGGTTCTACGCGCAATGTGCCCCGCCCACTGCCACTTCAGTTTAGCGATTCGGAGAGCTATTTCGGTTACTTTGGTTCTGCTGCGGATGGTCTCATTTTTAATCCGATCACGCAGAGAGACTCCTAGCATAGCCCTCTCCATTGCCCTTTGGGTGACTTTGAGCCTTCTTATGAGACCCATTGTAAGCGGCCACGTTTCAGTACCGTATGTCATCACTGGCAACACACACTGATTAAAGACTTTCGTCTTCAAACACTGCGGTATACCTATATTTCTATATATTCTATATATATATATATATATTTGTAGCTCATGTAGATACCTACTTAATATTGAGTTTTATCAGAAGCAAAGTCAGTAATGTCCAATTGTTTAATGTAAAGGATGTTTTAATGTAGTCTGGCGGCTACAGAGGCAATAAATAAAATATATTTCATATTGGGCTATCTTGAATTTGATAATAATAGCTTGAGAAGTTAGGTTGCTATGAAAACCTACCATACAACCTCGGTGAGTAAGATTTACGAATTTTATTGTATTCCAAGTCAATTAAACTTTCACAAAAACAATTTAAAAATAACTCATTATCAATATCAGTTTTTTCAGTCCACTGCTGGAGCATTAGGAGGGATGGGCGCATCAGGAGGTACGGCGCATAATCGTCACGCTGGATGGGTTGGCGATCGACGTGTTCACTATGATGGCGCTGCTACCTAACATCAATTTTCAATAACCAGATGGTCAGTGATACTCAACGCTCTACTCTTACGATACCCACGGGAAGAGTTGGGATAGTGACAAATATATTTTGCCGTCGTATAATATTATTACTGCCGTCACTACTAAAAAATAAATAAGAAACTACCTACTTAAAACCTTATGGCCCGGCCACGACATTGATCTAAGGTGACCGGCTTAGCGGAAAACCATACGTGCGAGAAGGACTTCCCATATCGGCATGGATTCGATGGCAAACATGGATTCGCTCGCCGCCGGTCGCCTTAGACCAATGTCGGGCCTTTAGGGTGGCCATAAAACTATCAATATTCTGCCGATGAACAACGAGCACTATCCTTTTATTAGGCGTATGATCGCCCATGCACATGCATGACACACTTAAATAAAACTTTCTGATCTCTTTAAAAATGTCTGGACATTCACCTTCAAGGACTAAAAACATCCACCGCAATTGCTGCAAATAAAAATAACCGGCCAAGAGCATGTCGGGCCAAGCTCAGTGTAGGGTTCCGTAGTTATTCAAAAACCGCTGGTCCGATTATGTTCGGAATAGTTTTATTTAAAGTATTCTAAAAGCCCACGGTTCATGATTTTTTCATTTTTTTTTCTTTTCTTTCTTCAGGAGCGATTATCTCCGTAAATATTGACTTTAGAAAAAATACACTTATTCTTTTTAAGAGACCTATTCAATGATAACCCACACTATAGGATTACAGTAAATAAAAAAAATCATCCCCATTTGACCAGTTGGGGAGGTACCCGAAAAAATAATATTTTTCTAGTTTTTATTGTACCACTTTATGGGCCTGCTTAATATGTATACCTGTACCAAATTGCAGATTTCTAATTTTAATGGCCACTGCGCTGCGGACAGACGGACAGACGGACATGGCGAAACTAAGGGTTCCGTTTTTGCCATTTTGGCTACGGAACCCTAAAAACGGGCAACAGACTCGCAGAATCAATGTGTAATAATAAATTAAGTTAAATCAACGAATATGTTCAAGTTACCTGACAAATGGTAGAGCGGCACGTAAATACAGGGTGTTTGTTATGTCGTTAGCCAAATTTGGATATGTCATTCGGGATCACCAGTACACAACATTTTTGAAAAAAAAAGTGACTCTTTTTTTTAGTTTTTTTTCCCGTTTTTTATCCGGCAAAAACATAATTTGTGGTCACTAGGCAAGTTTGTTTCAATCCGTGCGATTCGATGGCAGACAAAAGGGTAGCAGGTTTGAGTAGTCAAGTCTTAGCCAATCAGGAGTTCATCACAAGCACCGATCAGCCGACGTCACTCACCCCACCATCGGCACTAAACAATGAATAAAATGTCCTAACTACATGCACTCACGATTGTTATTTGATTAAAACTGCCCAAGCGCATACCTACCTGTACCTGCTCGTCGTCATCAACAATTCAATTTGCTTAGAGAGTGCATTAGAATCGATATCTGAGGTAAACCAGTACGCGTTTGTATGACGGAACATTTAAGTTACTCCGTTCTTGAGGTCAAATTATGCTGGCTCGGCTGATCGCAAGATGCCATGTGCCATTTGTACAGCACTCTGTAAACAAAGAAAGAGTGCGCTTGCGTAAACGCGCTCGAGTCAAACTACCCTCAGATCGGCGCGCAACTCAAAATACCCTCATTATTAGTACTGTATGCGATAGACTGATAATGCTGTCTCGTGAGATTTACCTGCAAGTTAAGCTCCACCTCCATTCCCCACCACGCGTAGGAAACTTGTTACGTACGTTATAACGCATTGAATTAGTTACCTTATGCGGGTTAATTAAAGTTGCAAACTCAAACACCCTTTCCAATCTGATTTGGCAGTTATGAGATGATGGGGGCAGTACGCAAAGTAAGCAAGTGATCATAGTGACCAAACATTCGTTAGATAATGGGATTTAAAAAAAATCTATAACAAAAAGGATAATGAAAAATGGATTATTTTTGTTTTACCAAATATTTTTTTACGCCTTTACCCAACACATATTGCAATATGGCTAATGATATAACAAACACCCTGTATAAAACCTGAAAAAAATTACTTGTGGCTAAAAGTTAACCATTTTTGTAACAAACCAAAACGAGTATGTATTTATTGACCTTATCATACAGGTTTCTATGAAAGGTGCTTTATAATTATACTGGTTTATTAAGAAAATTATGTTTTTATACTCGTCATTTAAAATCTGTGATTCTGTGTAGGTATTAAGGTTTTATAGTAAATACTGCAACGTCACTCTTTTCATCCGAAACAACTGAAATAATATTTTCAGTACAGATGGTGTATTTAAGCACTAGTGCGAGAAGTGGTTCATTTCTTGTCAGGTCGAAACTTCAGAGGGCCATCTGTACATACATACCTACTGAAAACAATCGCGCACTAGGTATACACGCGCGAAAAGGAAATTCGAATGTCGATTAAAAACTCGCTTAATACTGTAATGTAATCATACTATTTCGATAGTTCTAGACTTTCAATAATATGTCGTTTAATTGTGTCCTTCTTATAGGAGACTCCATCCAATACAAAATTGCCATTCTACACAGTGTTTTTTTTTAATTCCGTTAAATTTAATA
Source organism: Thaumatotibia leucotreta (assembly GCA_025490895.1). Lineage (NCBI taxonomy): Eukaryota > Metazoa > Arthropoda > Insecta > Lepidoptera > Tortricidae > Thaumatotibia > Thaumatotibia leucotreta. Next base: position 30,768 of record JALPQI010013234.1, read on the forward strand.
GGCTGCTTGGTACGTTAATTGGAGCTACCTGGTTATATAGTTTTTAGACGAACTAAAAAAAAATATTTCGTTTTCATACACAATAAATGAAATGGTAAATGTGAGATAACCTTAAGAATAACACACAAGTTAATTTCAGGTGATTGACGGCACATGTCAAAATAAGTAGCACTAGGATGTAATAAAGGTTGCAATACACTTGTACAGTCATTAAACTTATTTTTTTAATAACTCAATAACAGTAAGAGTTAAGACACTAGTTTCTTAGAGAAATTGATTATTTTTGACCTAAATAAGCTTCCCTTTAATTTAACGGAAATCAATAAAAACACGGTGTATATCGTTTCGAAATGAAAGAGCCGCGCACACGCAATGTCATATCATATGTCTAAAATGTACTTAAACTTGCTGCTGTATCCAAGACACACAACATTAAAAAAAACTACGTTTTGTGATTGGTTCTTATTATCTTGTGTAAAATAAGCCTAATAGTAGAGCTAGACAATACAGGGTGTTTTCCCGAGTCATTAATAACCTCGCACACACTGTATAATGTATACCTACATATGTAAGTTATACCTAATGAACAACATTTCATTTCCCCATACAAAATGTCCAGATTACTCGATTACTTTTTTTTATATGTATAAATTGGTTAAGTTTTTTCCAGACTAAAAATTGGCTCAGTATGCGGTGTGTACGTGGTTACTAGTGACACAGGAAACACCGTGAATAGTATAGATATATTTTAAATACTTGAATTATTTATTTTAATGGAAAAGTATAAAAAATTATAATTATAATTCACAATAGTGTCATAAGTCATAATTCAGCTTTTTAATCTCATACCTTACTTAGGCCATTCAGTATAAGCTTCGTGGCCTAAACGGTATTCGACTAAAGAGCTCTCTAATGTAGCACGATTGTGAAAAATACTAATTTCAGTCTGCAGGAGACGTGAGTGTAGTAATTGCGCCGCATGACCTAGGTGTAACAACAGACACTAGCAATGCCATTTGAAAGTTAGAACCTAAGCACAATATTCTAATTTAACTTTAATATTGTTAAATAGGTTGCTTGGTGGTATTAAATAACTAGACAGGTAGTTTATAACTTCACAAAAATTGCAAAACTTATCATATGATCTCAAGCTGTTTCCCAAAATATTTACCTATGATATAAAGCATCGAGAGAAATAGGCATGAATTATAATACGTATGGTTTGATATTCTTATGGAATTTTTTAATAGCACCAAACCATATCATTCGTAAGTAGCCAAAGTGAGCAGAACAACTTGTTTGGGAATCGACTTCGAATGTTTTCGCGGGAAAAGTTTGTGGCCATAAAAGCATATTCAATGGCTTTGGTATCCACTTCGAATATCATGTATTTTATGAATGTTTGTTTGTTTTACATACAACTTAAAATAATCTACAAGAAGTCAACAGAATCGGAAGCATATGAAAACTCGTGAGAAAATTCCACGAGTTTCCATAATTATGCATCTGTCTATGTAGGTACTCGTGTCTATAACAAATAAATACACATGGAATGAAATAATAAATACATTGTCAATGATTGTGTACCTTTATAAATCGAAATATATCTTAAATGTATAAAATGTACCTATACCTAACTAAGGCAGTATTTTTCGATACAAATCGAGCTTTGTAAAATGACGTTATAAAATTTAATTTTTATGTATCTTCTTAGCGTCTATTTAACCCTTAATTCGATACCGGGTAAAATACTGGACATCCAAAACATAAAAATCTACACAAGAAACCAAAACGCTGAAGCGAAAACTAAGCAGTGTAAGTGTATTGCATAATAATTATTATTCTGAAAAAAAATGTGTCGAGCCAACAGAAACGCTAGTTTGTCATAAATCGCCGCCAAGATACCCAATTGGGAAGGACACGTCGCCCGGCCTAACGTTAACAATTTTTTTTTTTCGTAATTTTGTATGATAAGGTATTGTTTAATTTGCACATTTATTTAACTAAATACTTGAAGTACATATTTCTGTATACTTGAAACTTCTAACAAAGTTCATCAATGAGTTTATTACTTGCAAAGTAGAATGTCTAGTATTTTTCCCGTTGGCAACTACGCCATGTTTTATGTTGTTGTTGCTATGTCCAGTATTTTTCCCGTTGCCAATGATACGGTGTTTTAACTGTGTCCAGTATTTTTCTCGTTGCCAATGTTGCCGTGCTTCATCAACACATTATAATTTCGAGTAAAACCACTCAAATGAAATGAAAATGGGACACATTTTATGCAAAAACCAGTACTAAGTGACCTGCAATAACATCTATATCATAATATTGCTATAAGGCCATTTTTTACATACTACTCATAACGACGTAGGTACTAATAACGAAATAGATCTTCGCACTCAATGAGCTATTGCTGCCCAATATATCAAATAATTATTAATATATTTATATATTATTTTTATGTAATGTATTTCTAATAAAGCTGTGTGATTTCAAGTCCAAAAAAGTTTCCTAGATGCCGAAAACTCAGACAAGGAAGATGCTGCACAGCAGTACAGAAAACAGCATATTTTCAGTGACTCCCAGTATTGATTTTTCATTGGAGCAACTTAATTTGCTCGGAGAAGAGTCCAACAAACATGTAAACAAAATTCAACCTGAAAAAAGTTTTGCTTCCCGTATGATAAGGACATCATTAGGACATCGCTGTTGATGATAAGCCAAGTAAACTAAGCCGCTCTAAATGCATTGATTTTACTAAATTGTGAACCTAAATCGTAGAACCTGTGAACTACAAATGGAAAAAAGATACACTGAAATCAAAGGCTGACATAGAACCAGGTGAATTTATATGTACCATTTATAAAAACTTATATTATTCTATGTTAGCCTTGAAGTTCAGTGTCCCTTTTTTTTTCATTTGTAGTCCACAGGTTCAAAGATATTACTACTTACTTATTGAAATTATAAGTTTTTTAATAAGGATATTGACATAAAATATCTTGTTTCATATAATATATGTAAAAAAATAAAAAATATAATAAACTAAATTAATCGTACAATTGGCAATGGCAAAAATACTGGACGTTCAAGCCCAATACCTATTCACTGCATAGTTGGCAACGTGCAACATACTTGACATATGATTTCTGAAAAACTATCGATAAGCGATTTTTTTAATTATTTTTCTGTAATTTAAAATCATATAAATAGGCATATAAACTATAGTTTTATGTATTTTTTCAAAAAGTGTCGTTGTCGATTTAAGGGCTAAAACCCTCTTGAAACTACGTTAATTGTACGAAGGGAGCGATATTAGATTATAAACCTTTGATTTATCCACTCGATTTTCTTACTAAAACAGTCTAAAATGGCTTAGGTTTAGAAAAAAATAGTGATTGTGGTTAGTTCAAAATCGTAGGCGCAGCCGCAGGATTGATTTTCGTATTGTCTTGTCTTGTCTGTGCATTAAATATTTTTCTTTAGTATATTTATGACATATAGTTATTTCAGCTTAACCTTAAGCCAGTTTATCAATATTTAAAGGGTTTACATTGATCACTCAGATAGTATTTACTTTATATTGTTTGTAACCACGGCCAGTTGATTTTAACTTCTTAACTAGACGAAGTCTACAAAATTTGATAGGTCGAGCTAACTGACCTTTGCCTAGATAAACAAATTGGAGAATAATCCTAATACCTAAGTTAGTCGAATACAAAGTATCTACAGTTGGACACCATCTGTAGCCATTTCTAAAGAACAGGCGATCATTCCCGAGGGAACGGCGATGAAACTCTCATTAGGCTCCAATTTAGCGCGTAGGGTACGCTCTAAATGACGCATTCTGTTTAACCAAGTACCTATTTCTCTCCTAGATGAGGTATATCATATATTGAATCGATGACAATCTACAAGATTTCAAGTATAATTGATTTCATATTAAAATAACCCCGCTCCATCAAAGCAAGTTCTTAGAGAGCTTCTAATGCGGTGACGGGTACGGCGCTTGTTTTTTACTTATTTCACTAAAATGACTACGAGGTTTCCACGCGTTGATTATCGAACGCTTGCAAGTTCAAGGCCCTATCCAACTCGAGAAAGTGCTGGAAGGTGACGTAGGTACCTGTCATGTGGGGCTAGATTTGTGATGTGGTGACATATCGAGATATTCACGAACAAACTGTTATAGGAAATTTCCTATCAACCAATAGGACTTTCAATATAAGGACACATATAGGTTCACAATTATTTAAGGGAGACTGTAATAACCTATTATTACAGTATAAATTAACATTCCATCTAAGAAGCCTATATTTCTTTATTGCGAGACATGTTTTCCATTGCTACCAGTATTAAAAGGTACGTAACTAATTGAATAAATTAGTCAGCCTTCGCAGTCTAGTTGGTAGTGTTCCTGCCTACGAAGCTGGAGGTTTCGGTTTCAAATCCCGACGAGTTGATTTAATTGTAATTTTGAGTTAGTATGTGCTTACATTGTAGACGCTGGCTGAATTCTACTTATTATGTAGTCGCCAATTGCTACGGAACCCATCGTGCGCGAGTCCGACTCGCACTTGGCCGGTTTTAAAATTTGAACCGGGACCGGCTGTTGTTGGGATTTGAATATCACTCAAGACAAAACTATCATTTTTATGACAAAACCTTTGTTACATATATAGTATAGAATTAGATACTTTTGTAAAAAATAGAGTTATAATTTGATATAATGAAAATACAGACCAACTAAAGTTAATGAACAATTTCATTGATGACCAGTGATCGGTTTTTTGTGTTCCCCCTAGCGGGATTTCGCGTATAAAAAAATTATGGGTGTGACTATAAAATTTTATTGAACACTATTGTATTTATACATACAAGAGTGTACTTTTTGAAACAGAAATATGGCAATATAATTAAAGTGTATTTTTAAGTTAACTATAGGAGACCCGCCGGGAGAAACCAAAAAACCGATTACTGATGATGACGCTATTAAAGTTACTGGCAAACGAGATGTTGTTGCAATGTTTATTAATACTACCTATGTTTAGTATCACAATTACTTACGTAGGTACCCGCCTACCCAGGAGGTACCTACCTGCACTACCTATGATTTAATATCGTGATTAAACTTAGTTTGAAAACACAAAAGCGCGATGCCTCAAAGGAAAGTATTATGAAAATGTGATTGGTCATTAAAAAATACACAGTACATTTTAACCAAAGCTTTATATACTTTTTCTACTCCTGACCTTTTTTTGCTAGTTACATAGTTACGCACACTATTGTAAAGATATACATAATTACATCTGTCAAAAGTCTATAGTCTATTTCTCAAAAACGCACTCTCAGCCGGAGCCGGTATCGTAATGTCGCAGCGTTGTTCGGAAAGAGAAGGCACGCGAGATATATATGGGCGTCTCTCGCTGTCAGACGTCGTCACTTTCCGAACTCAAAAACGTACTGCGGTCTGCCACAGACTGCCATCACACTCATGATGGACGCCATATTGGATTTGTTCCCATCTTCGAGTTTTTACACTGCGACCAACATTAGTACGCGATGATTTATTACAATAATTACAATTATTAACTAAATATTTAGAAAATAGAATAAAAATAGTTTTTTCAATTATTTTAATTTGATATATTATATTTTTGTACCAATAACTAATTTCATATTATGCAAAAGTATTTTATCACAGGCAAGTAAGCACGATTTTAAAAGTAAAGTTATCCGTAGACAATGACAGCTGCATTAAAAAAAAACCTTCCCGCTTTCCGCTAGCAGTTGAAAGTCCTGCCGCGAACTCCAACATTGAGTTTCGATCATTTGTCTCTGTCACTTGAACAAAATTATTATTAGAGTAACAGAGACGGATGCTCGACTTTTGCGAATTTCGAAGTTCGTGGACGGCCCCCCAGTTCAGTATAAGGCAGTATAGCGCTCGGTTTGATTTGAATCGATTTGCATTAAAGTTTGTGCAGTGCCTAAAATCTTCCTAAAATATGAGTTTTTCATCATTAATTTGTAATCAATAATGTTCTGCCTGCTGTTCTTGGGAATGCAGGTAGGGATGAGCTATCAATGTTATATTAGTTATACAAACTATGTGCTTATTGGTGACAACTGGAATACGTGTGTGGCGCTCAGTGATATAGGATATTTTATGAGTTCTGTGTATGCTATGCCTCTTAGTCCGTAGAAAAAGTATAGTATGCAACGTTGTATTACTAGTTCAAAAAATGCTCGCGACGTCTTAAATTGCGATACTCGCCCTTTGGGCTCGTATCGCAAACTCACGCCGCTCGCACTTTTTGACCCTTGTAATACCACTATTGCATAAAATACTATAAACCTCCTGCCGCCCAAAGACCTTCCTAAAGGTCTCCGATTGACTAGTGGTTTCCGGCCCACACATATTACCACATTCAACTTATAGACGCCCCAATAGTCCTTTTAAAAAGGTCTCCAACTTCAACCTCTCACAGAACTTCAAATTAATCGCGTATTAAAGATGGATGGTTCCAGAAGGATAGTGTCAGGTTTGAAGTTTTGGATAAACGTCAAGCTGTCAACCATTATCAGACAGTTGTGAGTTAACCTCCGCAACAATGGAGAGGCATCGAGGACGTGGAGAGTAAATCCATGATTTTCTTTCATATCTTGGTAGATTTCTTTAATGCTTTTGTTGTAAAAGGTGCATAAAATATTCATCTTGGTGTTTCAATATATATTTTAACATGAATCTATAAATTTGTGTAAATACAACAACTTCTAATCGGGAGACCTACGAGAAGGCATGCGGGCGTTAACTTGTTTTGGCATTTTAAAAGGGCTACGGGCTTTAATCGTTAGGATTGGCAAATATGTATGTTGATTGAATGAAAAATTAGGAAATTCAGCAAAGCTAATTCAACTATGGCATCTTAAAGTACTTTAGGCAGAGCGTTGGACAGAGCGATCATCTAATTAAGATATTAATCTCAAGTTAAGTTTGCCATTGACTGAGTTTTTTACTGAGTGAGTAAATTCGAATGTAGGTGTTCTAAAAATCTGAGAAAAAGTAGGCGCAATACAAAATAGTACATTGTGCATCAAGGGAGGTAAGTACGGAATCACTAACGAGAGTGTTAGAAGCCCGACGCCGTTAGGCGGAGGGCTTTTATGACTCGAGTTAGTATTCCGCTTACCTACCGTGATGCATACAATGTTTTTCATCACACTTGCCGACAAAAAAAAAGTTTTAAGACATAATATTATTCAATGACGTACAGACATTTCTATTACTCCCTAGGGAATATCACTTTTCTATTACTCCCACTACGCGCGCAAGCAATAGCGCGCTTAGACAGCAAGTGTGATGAAAAATATATTTTTAAAGCGATTTTTATTTATAATCCCTTATTTCCTATCCTACTTAGGTTATACTTTTTATTATTTGTATGCAAAAATAGGATAATGTTATATAGCTAAATAGCGTTCAGGATGTGATTTTAAAAGGCATATGAGCGGTTACCCTATTTTTACATAAAATACCGACGTGGTGAAGTTTAGTGCCTAATTATCGGGTCGTCGTCTATTTCATATAAGTTTTATTGTTTTTTTGGTACACAATACGTGATATATTTTAATAATCAAATAGTCATGGCCGAAGAAAATGCCGGTTGTTGCCAATATAAATGTTAATACGTAGCAATGTTAGGAAACGTACTAAATTATTTTTTATTTCTGGTATTTTTTAACTTTCATTACGGGTTATTTTTAATATATAAATTAATGTATAAATTATCTATATAAAGATTAAATGTTTTATTTCAATAAACTCATAAATAAAAGAAATAGAAAATAAAACAATTCTTGAGG